>VZSG01000539.1:302343-334394 GCA_013398315.1 Nothoprocta pentlandii | reverse complement strand
CTGTAGTAGAGAATTTCCTATACTGACATCCGAATCCTGCTTTGTAAATGTTGCATTTGAATAAATCACACTGTTTGTGAACTCGACTACTTGTTTGGGGGAGGCAATCGGACCTACGGTCTACGGACTGTTCGTGAATCCGATACTGCCAGAATTGAGCTTATAGTTGCTTATGCTCTTTGGGAACTCAATTCGCTCCTAGGAAGGCGACTGGACCTACGGTCCACGGACTGTTCGTGAATCCGATACTGCCAGAATTGAGCTTATAGCTGATCAGGCTATTTGGGAACTCAATTCGCTCCTAGGAAGGCGACTGGACCTACGGTTCATAGACTGTTTGTGAATCCGATACTAATTTGATATCTCCTTCCCCCCACCCCCCACCACCACTACGGCTTTCAAACTGCAACATTTAATAACAACACCTTATCCTATTATCTTCCACTGGATAACTACTGTGTGGTTTATCAACAGCTCAGCACAGGCAGTACAGCAGAGTTGTCTGCAGTGTCTTTACTCTGCTCCACCCTCTGTTACTCCTCTTTCCAGCTGTGAGGAGGGCAGATTGTGCTGCCTAGGGAACTGTAAGGAAGAGTTCGGGTATACCAACTATCTTGAAGGGCCAACTGTTTATCACCCCAAGCAAGCTTCTGTAATGAAATAACTTCAGTTAGGTCCTAGTTTTCCTCTAAGTTCCCCCTTTTCAAGCACTTCTTCCACAAATGCAGAACCACAGGAAGAAGCTTATTTGTATGCTTTCTGTTATGAAAAGAAATTTCTGTGAGATCGCAGGGAAAAAACAAAGCAAAGAACCTCTTTGTCCATGAGTGCTACAAGATCAAGTGCTAAGTGTGGCATAGTTTGAGGTCCTAAAACATCCAGGGATGTCAAATGAGCATTAAACATAACTGTGCAGGACTAGGAGTCAATGTAAGTCCCTTCTGTTTTAAGCTCCCATAGTTCCTTCATAAACAAGGTATTCACTTACAATTAACAAACTGGAGTTAAAACTTCTAAACCTACTGTTTCAGGTCTCCTCATAGCACTTTTTCATCATTAAGTCCTTGAGTTCTTTTATAAGGCAAATAAGAAGCTACTTCAACAGATGAAGATACTAAAGGAAAAATCAGTATATTTTGTTTCTGTTTTATCAAAATACAAAGGACCAAAAAAAGATTCCGATAGCAGTTTGATTGGAAACTTATTTCTGAAATCAAAGTAGTTTTGACACACTGCAAAACTATTTTTGCTGCATATTTTTGAAAGTTTCTTGACATATGTAACCCTGTCAATTCTGTGAAGGGTTTTAATGAATTCTCACTTAATTCTTGTTTGTTTACAGCACTGCTTTTTTAATCAAGCACATATTTTGCTGTTCAGCTGTTGCACAGAGCTTGCTATTTAGCTTAATGCAGAAGCCTTCCAGGAGGAGGCTGTAATTCTTCTGTGATTACCAGATTTTTATATCATTTCTTAGCCATTGTCAAGCTAATTAGAATTTTCAGGAAATACTCACCTGGTGTTACTCATTATGGAACCTGGAAATCATGTATTCACAGGAACATTGGGTCCTGATGGAAAGATCTCTGTAACTTTGTCTTCCATTTTAAATCATGAATCTGGTATCATCAACACTTATTAGTTTCCTTTCTTTCTTGAAGAAATACTTTCCATCTCTAAAAAGAATCAGCAGCTATACCATAACTGAAGTTTAAAGATAGTTACACATTGTAATGGGATCTACATATTACTCTTTTTTTTTTCTTTCTTTTTTTTTTTTTTTCTTCTAGTACACTGGAATGTCTTCACCCTTTCTAAAGGCAATGACAAAAAAGGATTTGCTTATGAGCCTTAGAAGTCTCTAGAAAAAAGAGTAATTTGCTGCATAGATAGTGTGATTGATGTGACAAGATTGCGAGTGACATAGCAAGGCAGTGAGACACTCTACGGAAGTGATCAGAACTCAGAAGAAATTCAGAGAAGAATTTCATAAAGGTCCATATTCTGTGCTAAAAGCAGGTTCATCTGTTCCTATGCCATTGATTTAGAAGACAAATTTGTTTTCGTGAGCTGAATACCTCCAAGTCCAAGTTGCTTTTGTAACTGCCAAGCAAATAAGTATGGCAAGTTGGTATCTTTTTGTTCCTCTGTCTCCTGCAATGCACAAGATCTGCTTTAGTTCTAAAGCAAAATAACTTTCATAGACACTAAAATTGAAGAAGATTTGTGTAATTGCTAACTTGAGAAGTCACATTATTATGAGTGCTGTTAAAGGACTTATCTGTCAATATTAGCCTTTGTTTATTTAGATCTGTAGTAGGTAATGAAAATTATAGTATAGCAAATTGAATTTCCTGTACTATAGGGATGCTCGCTCATATAGACAGACTCATGAAATGAACTACTTCCATACTAGCTACAGATGTCTTGAGTAGCAATATAGAGAGTGCTATTCTGGAATTTTAACAAAAAAAAAGCCATGTGCACTTAGATATACACACTTGTGTATAAGATGGAAGACAGTTATATTTTTTTCCATACTATAAAAGCATAATATAATTCCTAAATATGTGTACAAACAAGATTCTCTTTTAGTGTTTATGTGGATAGACGGATGACAAATGAACTGACAAAGTTCTGATAAAATCCCAGACCTGTCTAAAGTTAAATACGATAGGTAAAATTAAAAATAAAAATGCCAGTAACTTTCTTGAGTCTTGGGGTATGAATTACTTATTACAGACTCAGTTGACAAACAAAGCTGTCTGTGTAAATCACCAGCTAAGATGGCAAGTTGCTTCATTTTAGACTAATTCATAAGCTATTTAAACATCATATGGAAGAGAATGTAGTTACGCAGAATACTTGCTGAGTAAGCAAACATAGCAGCACCAGTCCCCCTCAGATGCTTCTTTCTGCATTATGCTCAGATGCAACCACTTAGATGCTTCTTTCTAATCTCAAGGCTGTCACTGCATGGTGGTTTTGAACCCATCTGCTTCTACCTTTGTAGCGATGACATGGAACATAAGGACAAATCCTGAATGTTTCTGGTGACAAACTGTACAGGAATGTGTTGAAAAGGGGCTATTGCCTAGTTTTAATTTTCTTCTTTTTCTTTCAGAAGTTGCATTTGAGGAATTGTAAAGGGTCTAAAATAAGGACAGGTTTTTATGCTATAACCAAATCTAATGTTGCATCGTGTCTTTCAAGTATTTTATATGTGGGTATGTGGGTTCAGAATAAAAGCTTACTAAATATGTTAAGAATAACTCTTTGACCTTGGGGCCCTAAAAGTATCATAGTGTTAGAAAGGTTGGACTGATAGATAGGAAAATGATGTATCAGTCCAATAGAATGTGAAAGGAGGTCTATAATGAAAGGTCTGTAACAGAGCAAATGTTAGCATCTGCCATTATGGCATGCTAGAAAGCCATGTGGAAAATGCTGTAACAAATTTTTGCTTGCTATTATTAGGTGAAAGCTCAGCTCTGCATTCTATCACAATAAAAAGACATTCACTGAACAAAAGTCTATTTTCAGTGCTTTCATGCGAGAGAGAAAATAAGAAGAAACAATGTTCACTTCTTGTAATTGCAAGAAATTAATCACATTGGCCATTTAGTCCCAATGGATTTCTTCATGTTGCTTCAGAGAAAGCATAATGGAAAAGAATAGAACTATTTAGTAATCTGGTGAAATATATAGAAACCTTTTCTGGTTTGTGGACTTGATTGAGACATTTCAGTATAACCAAGATAAAAGTGCAATGAGTGGGAAACATCTAAAGAGTTTTTTGATATTACAGTTCTTTTTTTGCAGTGTACAAGTAACTGTCTGACATCACAACTATGTGTAGCAATGGAGGAAAGTCATGACTGTCCAGGCTAGATGATGTTGATATAGCACTCCAAAAAAAAAAAAAAAACAAAGTAGTTCTCTTGCCCTCTTCATGAAAGTTCTCAGTACCATCCTTTTCCCATTTTATGTATCTGGCACGTGTTAAAGAAAAAGGCGCAGAGATTAAAAAAGCTCATCTGTTAATGGGTAGGGTGGTTGTAACAATAGAAAAGAATCATGGAATCACAGAATGGTTGGAAGGGACCTCTAGAGATCATCTACTCCATCCTTCCTGCTCCAGCAGGGACACCCAGAGCATGTGGCACAGGGTGGCATCGAGGTGGGTTTTGAAGACGTCCAGAGAAGGAGACTCCACAGCCTCCCTGGGCAGCCTGTGCCAGGGCTTTGACACACTCATAGTAAAGAAGTTCTTCCTCAGATGGAGATGGAACTTCCTATGTTTCAGCTTTTATTCATCGCCCCTTGTCCTGTCACTGGCCGCCACTGAGGACAGTTTGGCCCCCTCCTCCCTACATTCTACCCTCAGGTATTCGTACAGGTTGATAAGATCCCCTTTTAACCTTCTCTTCTCCAGAGAAAACAGGCCCAACTCACCCAGTCTCTCCTTGTACAATAGAGGCTCCAGTCCATTGTCTTTGTCTCTCTCCGCTAGACCCTCTCTAGAAGCTCCATGTTCCTGTTATACTGGGGAGCCCAAAACTGAACACAGTACTCCAGGTGCGGCCTCCCCAGAGCTGAGCAGAGGGGCAGGATCCCCTCCCTCCACCTGCTGCCAACATCCTCCTGATGCAGCCAGGAGCCCATTGGCCTTCTTGGCCACGAGGGCAATGCTGCCTCATGGTTAACTTGGTGTCCACCAGGATTCCCAGGTCCCTCTCCGTGGAGCTGCTCTCCAGCAGGTCAGCCCCTAATCTGTCCTGGTGCCTGGGGTTGTTCCTTCTCAGGTGCTGAACCCTGCATTTGTCTTTGTTGAACCTCATGAGGTTCCTCTCTGCCCAACTCTCTAGCCTGTCCAGGTCCCTCTGAATGGCAGCACAGCCCTCCAGAGTGTTGGCAAAAATTGCTGACATGAATTAAAGATGTCTTAGTTTTGTTATACTACAGGTCAAAGCCAAAACTTCTTGAAAAAGCTCAAAAATACAGGTACTAGTTAGGTAATATATTTTAGAGCTGCATACAAAATTTATTTCATTACTGTTTCATGAACACAGTTATGTACTTATTTCCCCAAGTTTTGAAATGTTGGGCATTTAGAAAATTTCTGAATAAAAATTATGATCTTTTTTTTTTCAATATGTTTAATTCGGTTTTAAGATGGTAACTCAATGTCATCAAAAATAATTTGTAGTTACATATTGATATATATTTTTTATTTTCTTTAAACCACTTTAGGATTTTTTTTTTGATGCCTCTGTCTTAAAACAGAAGATACTGTCACTCTGAGTGTAATGAAATTTTGTTGCTTTGCCTGGAAACAAATACAAAATGAATTTGTACTGGAAGAGCAGAGAAGGAACAGAGCACTGAGTATAAATAGTCAAGTCTGGACATGACTAATATGTTGATTAATCACTCTGTGCACGTATATTACCACTGCATAAGCAGAAATTTGTGAATGTGTATGTTGCTAGTACTTGAACTGATATATCTAAAATCAGTTGCTAAGCACATAGACAAATATATGTAATTTAATACACTGTATTTTAAAGATTGATTTCTGTGTCTCTTGAGATGTCTTTTTGTTTCTAGAAATCATAATGCTTTTCAAGGTGACTGCTTTAATCAAAACATCTCTAATGTTAAGAATGCTGTATTTCAGAATTGCACTCGCAATTCTGCTGGTGCACAGAATTGCACTTTGGCAATGACACAAGGCATCTTATTTCATGTTAATGCTCATATTTCTTTGGCATGACTTTCTCAGAAGCAGCTTAATGATTATGGAATAATTTTGTATTCTTTATTCAAAAATATTTTTAAAGATTTAGTTTAAGTTTGATTTAAGATCTCATTTTAAGGGAATTGACCACATTTGGTATAGAATTGTCTTTCTGAAACAGTTCAAACCCTTTCCTCTTAGATAAAAGTATTTTCTTTTACGTATTGTAACTATTATACATACTTAACATACTTTACCTACTTCACAGATTGCAACTATGTGTCATATGTAAACTTTTTTTATGAAAGTGTAAAACTAGCTGCTACTAGATGGTTTTCCAGTTTCTATTTTCTAGTCTCTTAAATAGCACAAATCCATGCAACTGAAAACACTGGGAGCTGTGCAGAGTTCTGAAATGCTGAAGGTAGTTGGGGCTGTAACCTGCTCAGAAATTGAAGTTAGTGTTATTCAGACTGTATAGCGAGATGTTGAAAATGTAGTTTTGAGCTGCTGCAAAGATTTTGAACCATTTGTTCTAGAACCTAGGCATTTGTCATTGTCCTAAGGTACGTAAAGCAGTCTTGCAAAGGCTTATTAATCAGCATTTCTCTATAACCCGCTGCTGAATTCTGACCCTGAGCTGTCAGCAGGCATTAGGACGTAGTATAGTATTAGATGTCCTTTTCTTAAAGCCATTTATTCTTGTTTCTGCCTGGATAAAGACACATTAAAATGGGATAAAATATGGGTCTAGGAATGAAAAGGTTGGAAAAGAATTAGAGATGGATATATGTTTGCATATTTTAAAATACAGTGGGTCTTCGTTCTGCCAGAATCAAAGACTACAAGAACCTCACAGATACTAGAGAGTACCCAAGTGGATGCAGAGACAGACATTGTATTTAGGATTCAAAACAGGACAGTGCACAGAGTGGGAGGAGGCTTCTTTGCCTCCAATGGATGCTACAAGAAGCTGTGAGCAACTGCAAGACATCTCCAAGCAGCTTATCTAGGTGGCAGATCCTCAGAAACAATGTGTCCTTGTTGATGTGCTACTGCTTGCAGTACATGGAGGGGAAGTGCCAGGTAACTGAAGATTCAGGAGGTGAAAATGCAAATTCCAAGTGTACTATAGCAGTTTAGGTGGCATCTCATGAAATTGTTTATGGCTGTGAAATACTCAAGTACAATGTGATTGCAACTCTGCACCTATTAATTATCTTTTATTCATACAGTGCCTTCAATTTAAAATTAGTACATTGTACTTATTTTGCTTGCTTTAACAAAAATATTTGCATAGACTTTCTGCTCAGATATGCAGAAAATTGTGTTTTCATGTTTTTTATTTTAATCCTCAAGCTCATTTGCAGCTCTTTATTTTGTGTTTCTAATTGTAGGTATCCAAAATGGACCTGGGCTGTCTAAGATTATCCCAACTTAGTAGGTTGCCAATTCATCCTTTGCTACTCACTGTTAAAGATGGATCTAGAGAATCAGCTGTTGAATTATTTTAACCCACTACCCTCTGATTACATTCTTAAAATATGTGAGTTACATAGGTGTATTAGCTATTTAAATGCAGTGGATTTTGCAGTTGCATGAGGGCTACAACACAAAATTTTAAACTCAAGACTATGTATTTGCAATGATTTTTTTTGAAATAGTTAGTCCGGATACTAGAGAACAGACTGCAATGGCATATGCAATGATGCATACACTGATGATGTTTAGAAGATGACATTATCAGGACGATAACACTTATTTACCCATTTTTGTTTTATTTTTTTTTTCTGCAAATTAAATGAAATAATCTCAATGTGAATAAGAGGTAAAGTGCATTTAAAAATGTATATCAAATGGATGTGCTTCACATTGTTTAGATTTTCAGTTTTATTTGTCTGTTTTGATAAGCTCCATACAATTGCATTTTCTCCTTCCAGACATCCTGTGCAGTTACTGAAAGTTTATATACACTGCAATGCACATTTAAACATTCAAATGACATATACTAACTACAGGAAACATTGATTCCTTGTCCAACTCAGATTTGTCTTGCAAGACTGATCAAAATCAATAATCTTGTTTAGCTAGAATATTTAGAACCAGATGTAAGAAAAAATAATTAATTATGTAATGAAGCACTTTACAAAGACTATGACTGTAAAAGCCTGTTTATGTCTAACATAGACATAAACAGAGCAAAGGGTAATGTAATAGATTCATAACAGTATGCAGAACAGGAAGGATTATTGGTAGAAGTGCATTTGGAATGGACAGAGAATAGAAATGACTCATAAAAAGTTGTATTGCATACTGATAAGGTGTATTGCAGTTTGTGATCATGACAGATCTGATCTGAGAATAGAACACAGCTATCATCAAGAAATAGAAGAAAATGAAGATTTTAAGAGGCATTTGTTAGTGCACATACATTGCTCATTTGTATACACTGATCAGAAGTATGTATAAAGAAATAATATAGTAGAGACTAAATTAAAAGGCTTTCGGACAGTATTCCCCTCAACAATATAAATAGTCACTATTTATCCTTTAGCTGGCCTAGAATCCTGTCATATTTCCCTTTAAAAAGACCTGTGCCAGGCTGCCTGTCCTGAGACTATATGATTGCCATTTAGCGAATATATTCTTTCTCTGAGTCATTTGTTCATTGATTTTAAAACCTGTTTGTTGAAATCCTTCTTCAAAACCCAGCTTTGAGTCCTGATATTAAACGCAGTGAGGAACATCAAGTAATAACTGAGGAAAAAACTTAGTTTAAAATTCTGTGTCCAGGCTGGGTTAAGTTTGTTCCTAGAAAGAAAACATAAAGAACTATAAAGGAGTATTTTCATCCCTATATGAATGGAGATTTTTAATCTAGAAAACAAAATACAGGAGAAATAGGAAAATATGAAGCTCAGCAAATTCTTGGAGAGAGAATCACTTGAGTAGCCCCTGAGTAACCACTTTAAGTTAATGAAAGAAAAAGTAGGAGTGGAATCTAATATCCCAAGAAATATGCAAAGCAAGGGGGATTTGGATCCACCTTGTCGAAAGATACGAGAGAAAGCTGCAAATAGAAATGTAAAATGTCATTATTCCTTGTAAATTATTCACTTTAAATGCAATCATCTTTTTTTTTGTTGTTGTTGTTTTATTTTATTTCCATTTGCGTGTAAAGCCGTTCTGGAAACTTTCAGCAGATGATATTCCACCATTTGTTTTACACTAGTTTTAGAGCTGTATGTAGAATCTTAATATTTTCTGAAACTTCTGTAAATTTCAACAGAAGCAAATATTGTTTCATCATTTTTGGATTTGGTGTGAAGGCTTAGTATTTTGATCTATTTCTTCATATATGTATGTATATACATGAAGAAATACATATAGCAGGATTGCCTTATGTACATTTTAGGGTCATTATCATTTGGAGTTCTGAGAAACTATATAAGCTGTACTATGTATAAGTACATTTACCAGCAGTAGTTTAGAACATTTAGTTTAATGTTAACTGATCAGGATGTTTACCTTTGGATAAATTTTACAAGAACTTTAAGAGGCAAAAGCGTGTGGACAAGGTTTGATAATGACAAAAGGTCTTTCTGTGACCACTGTTCTCATCCAGATGGATAAATTTTGGCCTGAACACATTATTCCATCCATGCCAGCTGCTGAATTTGGTAATATTTTACATTGATTAATATACTTTTCAGATTCAGTTCGTTGTGTGACCCACAATGAAGAATGACAAGTGAAGAGTCATTATTAACATTTCACAAACTGGAAAGCTGTGACCTAGATGAATTAAGTTATTTTTTGACCCATCATCTAACCTTGAGCATCAACCTAAAATTCCCTTTCCAGAACCTTATCTGTTTCTCAGGCCACAATATTTGTGTGACAATTCCCGTAAAATTAAATTACTAAATTATTATGGTAATCATATTTTATAGAATCACAGAATCACAGAATGGTTAAGGTTGGAAGGAACCTCTAGAGATCAAGTCCAAACCCCTCTGCTCAAGCAGGGACACTAGAGCGCATGGCACAGGGTCGCATCCATACGAGTTTTGAAGATCTCCAGAGAATGAATATGTGTTTTGATATTTAGCAGTAGTACATATAAAAGTTAAATAGAGAAAGGTAGAATTTGATTCCCTAACAATTTCATAGCTGTCTATATCAAGAAACACAAGGGCTCAGTATTGGGCAGGATATAGTCTTGATATAAGAGATAAGGTTGTTTGGTAGCAGAACTACATATCACATATTGGGTATTAATTCAGGAGGGCATCTACTGCCATTAATGACCCTTTGATAAATCTGTTTTAGGAAAGTAATTCACTTAATGATAAATTTGTGTCCTGCAGAGTGTAACTATTGGTATTACTGGTATTACTGCTATGGGTCAAATGTGTTTTCTATTTGCATACGTTCAGCATCTTCAGTTGTGAGGGCTGGTGTAATTAAGAAGCAACATTTGCCCTTCTACAGGGAAGTGCCTCCGCTAAACCTTTCACATCCAGTACTCCATTCCCTAAAACTTAATTACAAAATTGTGTATTTCGAGGTAAAATGCAAAAAATATATTTGTGAAAATCTTCACATATGCATGTATGAAAATTAAAAGGAGTTTACTACTTTCCAATGTGCAAAGCTCTACAGATTCTTAAAATGATAGCACTGAAAATCTGTTGATTTCAAAATACTTATTGCAGATCATATCCTGTAATAACTAATCATTCTTCCACAAAATATTATCCTAATCAGTAAACTGATATACCACTGTAATTCTAGGGTATCTTGAACAAAGTATGTACACATCCTGCATAAACCCAGAACATTTTACAAGAAAGACAAATTATTTCCCTATAAAATAGCTGCATTTCTAATTTAAAACATACCTGTCTTTTCTCAATCACTAATGTAAAGCAGGGCAAGGAGATTTTGATGGTCTACTGGGAAGGAAGATCAAGAATGGAATTACCTGAGAGATAGGAAGGGATTTATGTGTGGAAATACTTAGTGGTAGAGTTATTAATCAATTGTAGTTATCGTTTGTGGATTAGTCACAGTGCCAGAAGCCTATATAATTGTTTAGTTCTTATCACAGTTGTCTGTCATAAGACAAATTATAAATTACAAGCTGAGGTTCTGCTAGAATTTTTTAAAACAAATGATAAAATGTGCCACTTACTCATGGGATAACTTATTAAAATTTACTTTTCCATTGGTAATGGTGTATTTGAAAAGTCATCATACTCTGCAAAGGTTTTTTTTTTTTTTTTTTTTTTTTTTTTACATGGATTTTTTTTTTTTTTTTTTTTTTTTTTTTTTTTTTTTTTTTTTTTTTTTTTTTTTTTTTTTTTTTGTCATTTCCTTGTAGCTTTTTCTTGTCCCAAAGTATGAATATATCTAGAACAGATATCACTTCCTCCATTCCAAATGATTGTGTTGAGCCTATTTGGAAGCATATCTTTTTTCAAGGGAAATAGCGTGAGTATTTTCATACCTATAAGCCTTCCTGTGAACTGCTGCTCTTGATCTTTTTTACCCTGCTTGTAGGCTTTGAAAACTGATGCTGAAGGATATATTAAAGATTTTTGAATATAGAGAATTTCCTTCTTCGACATCCTAAATAAAACAATAATTGTCTATGTTCACAGCATATAATTCATTCTAAAAAATTGTTTCAAAACTATCTTGTTCATTACATATTATAAAGACATAATATAGTAGCTTCTTAACTTTTTCCCATTCTGGGAGCACTTCAAAAATATCTTCTTTGTTTCATTGCTGTCAATAATTGTTCATACTCTATTTTGTTTCACATATTTATATTTAAGGTACATTTAACAGGTAAGACAATTCTGTGAGAAAGTGCGGTTTTTATAATCACCATACATTCAAGAAAATATCTGTTCTTTCCTATCTAACCCAAAATAATATTCCTATTAAGGGAGAATTGTAAATACACAGGAAATGCAAATCCAAGCTGCATGTAAATTATGACTTTCATCAAAACACTAGAATTTGGCCAACTTGTCCCTCCTACAGCTCTACTAACTAGGTAATTCTGGTCTTCTCTTTTCTTGTCTCCAATTAAAATGTTTTGGTGTCAAAAGGGCACTATTAAAAGATAAGTATAGTCTCATTATGGATGCTGTGTTAGGACTCATATAATGCACTGCTAAAGCACATAGAAAAGTGCAGCATAAACAGTCCCAATTGTTTGGTTAGATTTTTGCACCGATAAAATAGTTTATTCCCTAGACTCTTATACTACAAAGTACAGCACTACTGCAGTCACATAGAGACCCCCTGTATAAATAGGAGAAATGAAAGAAATGAAAGAAAGAAGTCTTCCAAATGATATTGCGTTTAAGCAAGGAGAGTCACACATGCAGATTGGATCAGCAAACTTGAGAAAGTCAATCTGGAGTTCATTTAAAAGATATGTTCTTGTGCATATGAAGCTTGAAGACTTGGCCTGATGATCGGTCTGGTGGCACTGCCTCTGGATCCCTCTGTTTGTGTACATGTGTATGTGTATGTGTTTACGTGTGTATGTGTATGACATACACGACTGTGGGTTGAATCATGAGCAAGATGCTGTGCTTTTCCCTTGCAGCAATCATCAGATGTTCACCATCCCTCAGCCAGTTATTCTTGGCAGGGAGGTGGGTCTTTTTTGCTTTCTTTTGTTACCAAATTACAGTCCTAGAGGAATTGCTATGGTGACGGTTGGTGCTAGTTACATTATTGGAAGCTTCATCTGGAAATGTGTTCAGAGGTGATTTTTGAGCAGGAACAGGATGAACAAAGAAAATATCTAGAAAAGGGAGGTAATGTTACAACATAGCATGGTTAAAAAGTGTTGTTTGAATGGGAGAGGGATAATTTTAAGAGAGTTGGTCTTCTGTGTCTTTCAGCATCACTCCCTCCCTTCCCTACCCAATTGTCTTTGTAATGTATGTGCTGACTCACAAGAGGACAATTCAAAACATAACTTTGTTAGAGAAAAGTGATCATTCTTCAATCCTCATTATGCCTGTGAGAGAACCTTAATAATATTTACCACTGACATGTATGTTCCAAGCACAAAATGACCTTGCAGCAATCCCAGGAAATATAACTTTGGATTCATGTCAGGATTATTGTCTTGTTTGCTTGATGATGAAATGAAGATACCTTCATGCTGCAGTTACAGCAATTCCCCACAGATAAAATTTTGAACAGAGTTCAGGTACTGCTAAATGAATCTTACACCTGAACCCTGAGGCAGGCTTCTGGGCAACATTTTTATTTGTGGTTTTGGGTAGACTTTTGCATTGTGTATGGAGCACTGTGCTGTGGTGCCTGCACCAGTCAAACAGCTGCTGTAGGTAGCTTATAGGAGTCTATGCTAAATCTAATCCATTCACTGGAGACCAGTCCAAAAAAAGGAAAGCACACTCTTAGCTAAGTGAATGTAAAGCTCTAAGCTCCATCAAGCCTTGAATGCACACTAGAATATATAAGTTTTCTCAGTTCAGGAAATAATTGCCACACAACTGTGATAAACTGAACTCAGCTGAGAATTTAATCCCATTCTAATTTTCAATGCTTTTACCCTATTACCGGTGATCTTAAACTCCTGCCTCAGTACTTGCTTCTTTAGCATCATAATTTACCTTAATCAGTGCAGAATTGAGTTAATAAGAGATAGGAAGGCCATAGGACTGCCTTCTTAACCCTCATTCAACTCCCGTTCAAAAGGGTGAACATTTACTATAGTCCAATGGTCAGGAGAAGTCTATAGGATATTTTTCCCTTCAGCCCTGCCATATATAAATTCTGAGGCTTTTGTTTGTTTGACCCTTCAAAGACTTATACAATATTACACTTCAATCTCTCCAGGTAATGATGTCTTTTCTCAAAGAGAAAGATTTCATAAATATGACAGGAAATATATTTATTTATTTACACATATGCATATAGTCCAGAAAGCACACACATATATACACATTCAGAGAGAGAGAGACAGAGACAAAGAAAAAGAGCTTTTTCAAAATATACATCTTAAGATTTTATGATTTATAAATGAGGTTGTGATTTTATCATTTCCGAATTCAAACTGGATGAAGAACTGGATTGAAAACCTCTATGATACTTAATCATTTTCTACAGAGAGGCATGAAGTCAAGAAAATGACTAATTACCTGCAAAGGAAATAGAACATTAGAAAGAAGTCTTGAATTTTTAATAAAACAATTAAGGACCTATTTTTCCTCATCTGCTTATTCATAATCAGTTCATATTTCACAGAATCACAGAATGACTGAGGTTGGAAGGGACTTCTGAAAACCATCTAGTCCAACCCCCCTGCTTGAGCAGGGACACCTAGAGCATGTGGCACAGGGCTGCATTCAAGTGGGTCTTGAAGGTCTCCGGAGAAGAAGATTCCACAAGCTCTCTGGGCAGCCTGTTCCAGGGCTCTGTCACCTCACAGGAATGAAGTTCTTCCTCATGTGGAGATGGAATTTCCTGTGCTTCAACTCATACCTATTGCCCCTTGTGCTGTCACTGGCTACCACCGAGAAGAGCTTGGCCCCTTCCTCCCTACATTCTCTCCACAGGTACTTATACATACAGATCTTATACATACATACAGATCTCCTCCCAGTCTTCTCCACGCTAAACAGGCCCTGCTTGCTTAGCCTCTCTTCATACGACAGAGGATCCATTCCCTTAACCATCATCTTCGTTGCCCTCTGCTGGACCCTCTCTAGAAGCTCCACATACCTCTTGTTCTGGGGAGCCCAGAACTGCCCCCAATACTCCAGGTGTGGCCTCCCCAGAGCTGAGCAGAGGGGCAGGATCCCCTCCCTTCACTTGCTGGCAACATCCTCCTGATGCAGCCACGATCCATCCCATGGGCCTTCTTGGCCACCGGCCCACTGCTGCCTCATGGGTAACTTGGTGTCAAGCAGGAGTCCTAGGTCACTCTCTGCGGAGCTGCTCTCCAGCAGGTCAAGACCTAATCTGTCCTGGTGCCTGGCATTATTCCTCCCCAGGTGCAGGACCCTGCATTTGTCCATGTTGAACCTCCTGAGATTCTTCTCTGTCCAACTCTCCAGCCTGTCCAGATCCCTCTGAATGGCAGCACAGTCCTCTGGAGTGTCCACCACTCCACCCATCTTGGGATCATCTGCAGACTTCCTCAGGGTGCCTTCTGTGCCCTCGTCCAAGTCATTGATGAACAGGTTGAACAGCACCAGGCCCAGTAGTGACCCCTGGGGGACACCACTGGTCACAGGCCTCCAAGTGGACTTGGCCCCATTTATCACCATTCTCTGGGTTCTGCCATCCAGCCAGCCGTCGATCCACCTCACTGCGCATTCGTCCAGACCACACTTTCAGATCTTTCCTAAAAGGATATTATGGGAAATGGTGTGGAAAGCCTTTCTGAAGTCAAGGTAGACAACATCCATGGCTTTCCCACTGTCCATCCAGCCCATCATCCCATCATGGAAGGTTATCAGGTTTGTCAAACACAGCTTCCCCTTGGTGAATCAATGCTGACTACTCCTGATCACTTCCTTCTCCTTCACATGCCTAGAGATGCTCTCTAGGATGAGATGCACCACCACCTTTCCAGGGACGGAGGTGAGGCTCACTGGCTCATACACACATATTTACTGTGTGTGATAATGTAAAATCTGTTTTTTATCAGAATGGAAGATAAAGACTTCTCAAAGTTGACAATCGAACTGAGGAAAAATAATAGCATCATGAAATATTAAACTTTGAGTAAGTAGTGTAAATATTAGATACTAGGTTAGAAGAGTATGTATCTTTCAACAATTAAGAGGTTCTGAGCTCTATTAATTATGTACCTATAAATGGAAATATGATAAAACAATTTTAAACTAGTAATTGATATTAAATGTATTAGGTTCAAATCCAAGATGAGAGAGCGCCTTCTTGCAAAATTCATCTTAGATTCCCTCCACAAGGAAATAAACAAAAATCATATGTGAAAGGGTTTAATCTGAGGAATAGAGCTCTTCACTGTAGTTAAGCTTGAACACAAAGAGTTATAAAAATGCTTTGTAAAATATAACTGCAGCTCGTAAAAGGAAAAGACATGAATCTTTAAAAAGGAAAATAATGATAATAAGAATGCAGACAGAGATAACTCCTGCAGCTTCTAATCAGAGGGAAACAACGTAAAGCAGAGCCAAGTGATTGGTGCTTGCCAGTTTAGAAAAAAAAAAAAGAAACTATAAAACTTAATATAGATGAGCTACTAGGGAATTACTCAGAGTAATTGCAGAGAGAGAAGAACTGAGGAGAAGGAGAAAGAAAAGTTAATTGAAAAAAACATAAACTGCCTACTTGTAGAGCTTCTGTTGACTCTCTTAACTTTCACCTTTGTACGATTTCTTTCTCTTTTATTTGCTTTAATAAGTTTGACATAATATTTCCTTTCTCCATTCACTTTCAAACCATAGACAGTTAGATTTAGTAAAAATATAAAGTAATATAAAGTAATATAAATACAAATATAAAGTAATATAAAGTAATATGAAGTAAGGCAAAATTCATCTGAAGGAAGGAAGGAAAACTGATTGGGGGCACATACGCAAGGCTGAACCTCTTGTTTCCCATTCTCCATAGACCATGGTTAGTCCTCCACCAAATTAAGATTTAATTTTGTCATAATCGTTAATGTACTCTTAATCTTATAATTTGGAGGACTAATGTGCAAGAATTAGTCTGAACTAGCTCCAAAAGAGTCTATGATCCGATGATTTGGATGTTTAAAATGTATCTTAAGTCCCATACAAAGATCATAGAAACCTTCATTCAGTTGTTGGTGATTTTTGAGGTCATTAAATTCGTATTTCAGGTTCAACTTGAGGCATCCAAGGTTCTGCCTTTCTGTCTTATAGATAGCTATATAGATAGCTAGATAGATATACATAGCTAGATAAATTCTGCTTATATTGCATTAAGCAGAGGACTTGTTGTAAGGGGAGAAGAGATAGAAAGAGGAATCTCAGAAGTATGTGCCATTGAGACTAATGAAAATGTCCTTATAAGAAAATCTGAATTCATTCATCAAGAAAAGAAATTCTGAAAAAGAAAAAAGCAATATCCCAATTGATTTTTTTAAATGATTTTTCATCTTGAAGTTTGTCAGTTTATAAGAGTAATGCATATATAAAAAAATAAGTGTTGGTAAAACACTTTGCTCCAGATAATGGAATATTTTTTTTCTGATTATTTTTTGAAAATGGGTTAGAATTAATCATAAACATCATAATTGGCTACGAAAGCTATAACTATATATGACCAGTCTTAACAAGCTCAGAATGCATGTTTTTTTGCATGAAATGTTGAATTACACATGCACAAAATGTATAGAGAAGGCTGAAATACTCCATAGAGTGTGTTGTACAGTGTAACTTGTTTTGAGGAAATAGAATGTTTACCTTCTGAAAGATGAGATCATCAAAAAGGCAATTTGATCTTTGAAAAGTGTCAATTTCTCATTTCTTTCATCCCATGTTATACTGCTTGCAACAACACTGACTGATACAAAAATAATTATGATATTCTATTTGTCAGATTTCCGTAGCTAGATGTTTATACATGCATTTGTTTATTTATTATATTTGCCTGTAATGCCCTGAAAGCTGTGCATTGAAATGAGGCATTCAGTTGTATATGTGCTATTTTGAAAATCTTTTCTTAGCTATAATTGTATAAAATTAGATTGTTAGGATGCAAAAGTTACTAGTCCTTGTACACCTGGCAATGATGATATTAGATACACAGCAGATTTTGGCAGCTGCCAGTCACTCTGCTTAGATGCTGGGGTTAATTCCTTTTTGCTTTAGGCAATATGCATTGTCTGATGTTTGAGAAAGATTTCAGTGTCATATTTATTTGATGTTTACAGACAAGGCAATCTTTAGGGCATACTTTTTTTTTATGTGCACTTGAATAGACTCTATGATGTAAATATGACTAGCTCTTGTTGAAGCATGTTAGCACTTAGCTTTCTCTCTTCCAGATTCCTTTTGGTAATACTAAAATATGTTACTGAGTTAAGTTTGGTGGAGTTATCTGTGACTCAGAGAAGGTCACAAGATATATTAGTCTCATCAGGATCACAACATGTTGTCTCTGAGTCACATTTTACTCAGGGCCTTATTCTGACCTCTTGTATATGGCAAATCTTCACCATCCTGCTAGTACAAAGCTATGCTTTGGCCATAAGGAAGCAGCTGCCACTGTGTCCAGCACAGAGAAGATGGGAAGTACTCTGTGATATATTTTGTCTAGGCCAGCTCTAGATCAGTTCTGTACAGAGCTGCTGTGCTCGTGTGGCTTGTCGAAGTATCTAACTGGGCTTTGCCTCCTATGGTGACCACCGCTCACCTCTCTGGTCCTCAGAAGCCACATTATAACATTAGCTAATCTCTGACAGAATTTACAACAGCATTTTAAATATGAGTTCCTTACTACTATTTTAATTTCTATGAAGCAAGCACTTTAGTCTAGGCACCAACTTTGGGTAGGAACAAACCTTTCTATAAGCCGATATATTGGGGTATGGATCTACTAGATGGACAAAAACTTAAAGGAGAGCGGAATTAAATCACAGAATTCTTGTTTGCAGTTATGTGTCTGCTAACTTGTCATAATATTATGAAGGGATTAATGGCCTGGCTAAATCTAATGACATAACACCCTGGGCTAGCACAATCCATCCTAATGGTTTGAAGAAATTGCTGCAATGTCTCATGTCAAAAAAGCACTAAAGTGTGTCAGTGAGAAGCAAATCCTAGCTCAAGTGGACAAATTTGAGAGTACTATGGCAGGGAATAAAAAGAAGATGCCTAGTGGTGACCTAAATTTAACATGCAATCTGCTTTATTTCTATCACTAACACTAAATTAGAAAGAAGGAGATAACTATAAAGGTGGCAGGAGCAGAGTAAATAGGAAAGGTTAGTGGTTATGTCCCAACAGTATTTCAGATGTCTATATAAATTGTTTTATATGAAATATTAAAGAGCTTTCTTTTTTTTCTTTTTTTCTTTTTTTTTCTTTTTTTTTCAGAAGATCTATACAATATTCTCATACCGCATTTTCTCCTTTCAACTATAGTTTTCATTGTTTTCCTCTAGCTTACATTCAGGTTATTCGGTGTTTGTAATATGACAGAAAAACAGAATAAACCTATACTTGTGTCAAACAACTGAACATATCTTATTTCAACTCTTTTAGTCTTTTTTTTTCAGTTTGTTTTACTTTTTGCTGAGATGTGATTCAGTATAAAGTGCTCCAGCTGATATTCAGCATCATTTGATGTTTTTCCGTGTGCATCTATGCCAACAGGACAGACATTTGGGTCTCAAATTATAACTTGGTACTTTTCCAATTTCATTCTTTGTAGGGGAGCAAACAATTATATCAGTATCTGTTTTTATCATATGAGAAGGAAGGTAACTCATTATTCGTGTCTTCATGACCTCTTTATATTAGCCTGACTGGATAAAATTATGGTATGGTAAGTGGTTGGACTGTAACTGAAAGTAAAGACAGGGATGGTGCAGTCCTGTGTCCCATCCTCCTTAAAGGGAAGGGCCCAGCGTTGTATGGGCTAGTGGTCCCTACACACCTTTACTCAGGGAAGACTCATTTGAGACATAAAGAGCTCGTTTGTTTAGGAGAGCCATAGACCTAGACTCTGCATTACTGCAGAAGAGAAAAATAGTCCTCTTTTATCACTTTATGTGCTCCCACAAGCTCGCACATAGGTAAAGGAATGCAAACATCTCAGATACAAGACTGCTAATTGAAAGCAAATGTTACTTTATCCTTGAGCAAGTTCTAATGTTTGCTGGTCTGTCTTTTCAGACGTACCTTTAATCGTATAATAACCTTAAGGGTTGGAAACAGTCATGTTTCATGCAGCTTTAGCTTTCTTCGCTCTTTTAATTTTTGCAGAATAATGAAATAGTATGGAGTCTCTGCAAGGGAGAAATATAAATAGTGTATGCATGATGTAAACATTGACAGAATAAGAATTGGTATGAGTAGATTTTTCTGGAAAAAGATGTCTCGAAGAAGTCACTTTCCTCTGAGACAAGAGAAAATATGCATCCATATTTTCAGTCTTTTTCTCCATTTTATGCAAAAGTGCGTTCCTAAATGTTATTGTAAATACATCTTTAATTCAATAAGATGTGGTGTGAATATTCTTTGCACGCTCTAAATAAATTTAACAGCTCCATTTTAGTATTCTGCAGCTATAATTTCTTTTGAGCCTTTGGTCTCTCATTCAGATTTGTCAGGCTGAAGGTTTTGTTTACAAATTAGATCAATTAAATTATTGGGGAGAGAAGGATCTCTCCATTTCCGCCACATGATTCTTAGCCTATTAAAATCTCTTCAGAGGTAAAAGGGATGGATCTATTTACTCATGAGAGCTGAATACCTATGGCAGGAACAGTTTGAAGTAGCAGGTGGGAGTTATTTTGACTTTGGCAAGAGTCCCACATTTGAAATTTCTAGAGCTGGCACCTAGCAAAACTGGAAAAAAAACATGTAACAAGATTGAATTGCAACAGAGTAGTTCATAGTCTTTGTACCACAGTATTTTCTTTCAATTGCCACCATATAATCTTTTCAATAATATTTTTAAATGATTATGTTTTCAGATAATTTACATCATTTCATATTAAATTTTAAAATCAATATATTCAATTTAATATAATTTTAAATTAGGCATATAACATTTCTACTTTCCTAAAAATAAAATAATAATAAACCAAAAAAAAATATTATGTTTATATTGTTTATTTTACTTTTACTTTCAACTTGAAATTGATTTATCTTTCAGATGAGATAAACATGCTCAGAAGGTCTTCATTTTATCAGTAACTTCCTACTTATTTTAAGGTAACTAGAAGTATTAGTGTAATAAAAATAATGAGCACTGAAAGCAGAATGATTTTTCTATTGTTGCTAACCCTCCCAGAGGAGGAGAATTGTAAAGAAGCAAATATTCCTGTGTTCTAATTAGCTGGATTATTTTTATTAGAATAGGGGATCTTTTGAAATGGGAAATCTTTGATGAAAGCACGTTGCTTTCATGGGCATTTACTTTTTAAAAGTGAAACATTTTGTAATGTCAAAACATTTGGCATTGCCAGAACAAAACAATTATTTTTTTTCTCATAATTTGAACTCATTTTTTGCAGAATTTTAATTTATATTATGTTCTAATCAAAATTATAATATTTGAATGAATCAGATTAATTCTCCACTCAGCAATATTTTTCACTGGGGAATGTATCAATTTTGATAATTTTCTCTCACTTTCAAATTATACTGAACTTTGAACTTTATATGGGAAACTTCTGTTTTATTTTATTAAGACTCTCCCACTGACTTTCACAAAACGTTTAATGCAGTCATTTCCCTCTCTGTTCATTTTCCTCTAGCTAAGTAGAAATAATGACTGCATACTGGTTTATATGGATGTTTCAAAAGTTGATTACCTAAGTGCAAAGAATGTAGGAAGCGGTAAATGTGATGATTGTTATTAAGGTCACTTGTTTTTCAGGTTCCCTAAACACTGTGGAAGTGAGAAAGTATGGGAATTATGACAAAGCTGCATACAGTGTAGCAAACATATCTTTCACCTTGGGGAAGGTATTTCTGCTGCAGACTCTATCACATTGGGGGAAGATGGTTTCCATCATTCACTTGGGAGCCAGGAAGGGATATACTGCCGATTCACATTCAGTCTGGCGTTCCAGGTCGTCTTCTGCGGAGATGTTGCCAAGTCAGCTGGCAGCTAGACTTACTGTTATGTGTACTGTTTTTCTGTCCCAAGACTTTTGCATTTATCTTTATTGAAATTTCATGACATTTCTGTCTACTTTGAAAATACACGGTGCTCTGCAGCAGCAAGATTCTTAAGCATATTAATGGCTTACCCTAGTTTGGTGTTACTGCAAGTTTGCTGAAAGCACATTCTGCACTTCATTTAGCTTGTTGATGAAAATTGTAAGCAGTAATGGATCTAGGAGCAGTATTCCTACTTCTACTCTGAATAACATTATGACTAAAGAGCTGATATCTGGGTACTGAACTTGGTAGCCCACTAGCCTTTGAACCCAATGGTCACATGCTTTTTACTAATTTTGTGATCCTCTCACCAAATTAATTCCTCTCCAATTAATATATTGTGCCTTTTCTGAGTCAGCAAGGACCAAGGTATGAAATTGCCATGGCTGTTCAAAGATGATAAGGAAAGGCTATGGTACTGGGCTGAGGGAAATGGAAAATTTAGAAGCATCTCTTGTGAGCATCCATATGTCCAGTTTAGCCCTTAACTCAATTGTCCTCTATTGAGGGCAATATTTTTCTCTTCTGAACTGTACCAGGTCTGTGAAAACCTGGAGGAAGAAAGCTGAACTTGACAATAAAGTCTGAAGCAAAGAAGACTCTGCCATATTTTCAGCCTTTTCTAGATCCTTTTTTAGAGTGTTCAGGTTTCCTTGTGACTTTAACAAGCAACAGATGTCAGCACTCTCTGCTACAAAATCCCTCCTGCTAGACCCCTTAACACGCTTGAAGTTTGCTCTTAAATCTGAGGTGATCATTCTGCCGCACACTTTCCTCACATTCATTGTAAGGAAACAACTCACAACTGCCATCAGCCTTCATATCCCTAACTAGCTCCTCCTTATTCATGAATCTAGTTGAGTGGCTTTCTTAATTAGTCTCTATGCCACTAGTTCCAGTAAATTTTTTTCAATGCACTGCAGAAATTGTCTGAATTACTTGTGTCCTACCACGTTGTCATTCTGGGGATATCAGAGTTGTTAGAATTTTCCAATAAAAAAGGGACCTTCAGTGAGTACTGAAGTTTTTTTGTTTTGCTCAGAAAAAAAAAAAAAAAAAAAGAAATTTCTATTTGTGTTGTTATATCATTGAGTGATACAGCAGCCTAAAAGAAATCATTCTTGCCAAAGTGGACAAACATCTTAACATCTTGTTTATATGTAGTTGTTCAAGTGACCAATATTTTGTGAGGTGGCTGAACCATATTCAGCAATGAATTAAACAATACTGAATGAGTCGATAACTTCCATGGAACTGCAAATTGGCACTGAAAATAGCCTCTAGGATGTTAAGGGAATGCCTGTAATAAGCAATTCCCAATTCAGAGAGATGTTGCAGGTGAAGAAAAACATTGTTAACTCGAAGTCACTGTGCATTGACTATTCAGAACCTTTTCCCTGTGTATTTCAAGTATTTTCTATCTTTGCATATGAAGCATTCTCTTTGAAATATTTTTACTGAAAAAAAAGTCCACACATACAACAAATGAGGAAAGTGTCTTTTCCTTTTTAAAAGAAAGAAATGAAACATCACTCTTCCAGACTTCTTTCCTGCCGAGAAGCTCATTGCTGTATACATTTGTGTTCTTGGTACAGTGGTGAACTACTCCCTGTACCTGCAGAGAATATTTTCTTTAACCTCAGAGTGCTTGTAAAACCCAGAGAGCGAGGACAGTGATGAATGAAGGTCTTTTGGAGGCTTGACATTCAGTTTGTGAGAGGTAGTGGAGAATGCAAGCAGACTGCTACAAGGATGCATGGGGGGAATTACCCGTTAGCTGTAGAAAGCAGTGAGTTCTGTGAGTGGGAGATCTCAAAGCTTCCGTGAGCTACTTCACGATCAGAAAGCTCATTCCAATCAGGTATGATAACAGAAAACTATAAAAATGAGTACTAGGAGATTTTCGCTGATATTGCACTCTAGTCAAAACACAAACAGTGTGTCACACAGATAACCAAAACACCATGGACCTCTAAAATCGCTTTTGATAAATCAGTTTTTACTGCTTTCTCATATAAGTGTGAAGTTTTGGAGCAAATATCGGTCAATCTCTACTATAGTTAAGTTGGCATAATTGTTTTATTCTCATCTGATTTTCAAACAGCTATAAACCTTGTAAAACTTTCACCTTTTTAGGCAAAATATTTCTATACATTGTCAGCTTTGCAGCATGCTACTGAGAAAAATTGTTCATCCACATTTATCTGCCAGGAGATTAAGGGAAATGTGCTTTTCTGCAGGAGAAAAAATAATCTGCAACTCGTTTGAGTAGTATGATAGGATAAAGGTGAAATTTATAAGGGAAACATCTGTCAGGAAATTACTTGCTCTTCTGATAAAAGAACCTTATGATGTTATGTCACCTAACATAATATTTACCATAACTTTATGTATTAAGTAATGTATATATGAGAAAATCTGCCTGAAGTGTGCAGTTAATTATGTTTTTGAATAAGTGTTGGTCATTGTGAGTGCAAGGAAAATGAAGATAAACAGAATTCATCTTAGGAGTTTAATCCATCTAGCACTGTCTTCACCTCAAGTGTGAATAGGCATATGTGTTTGAAGAGAAGCTGTCATTAGATTAAATAATAATAATAAAGAAGTTAAAAAGTTATTGCTTGAGGTCTAGAATAACTTAGGGCTGGAAGATGAAATTCAGAATTTGACTTTGAGGAGACCAGTTAGCATAATGCTAGTCATGATTTATGCCTGCTCATACCATTTGAAAACTTATGTTCAGCATTGCATTAGGAACAATAAGTCATTCCAATGTTAAATGCTAATTTAGCATGATTTTTCACTGTAGAAATGTAGTACCTAGCTTTTGAGCTGATAGTATACTGAAAATAAAAAATCATATATTAAACTGAAAAGTAGTATTTAAGTGACAAAATGTACATCCACGTAAGGTGATGTTGGACATTATAGGTTGATTAATGAATTTTATGCCTATTCATTTATTCTCTTGCTGTTTGAACTTCATTTTCTTAAGCAATTTTTTTTATTTAGTAAAGTGTATGGAGCAGAAATGAGAGCTCTGTGAAGACCTGATATGTTCAGCATGATTTCTGTGAGAAAAACTAGGGAAGTAATAGCTCAGAATTTTCCTCACAAATATATCACAGCTTCTGTTAAAAGAAGCTTCTGTGTACCTTGTAGCCATGCAGAAAACAGTGGGGCAAATGTATCAAACACAGTGGGCATCATTAGCTCCTGATTCCTGATTACCATGTTGGGACAGGATGTTAACAAAGTAGAATGAGTTTGTGCTTGTCTTAATGAGAATAAACAAACAAACAAGCAAACAAACAAAAACCACCTTTCTGTTTTCAAAGGAAGATTTCAAGGAAAAAAAAATATCAGTATCTAATAAAAAAACTAGTTGCCTTATAGAAAAGAAAAGCATAAACATATTTGATCTTGCCCATGCTACAATTCTTAAAGGAAATCAACCAAGCCCAACTGACTTGCAGCTGACATACTAACTTACGCAGTTTCAGATCATAAACTGACAGACCTTCTTGCTCTTTTACTTTGACATACTAAGCAGCTTCAAAATGTGTGATTGTTTGTTTACAAGACATAAGCTGAAAATAATGTTTTTTTGTGCATGTGTACTATGTCCATCAGCTGTAAAGAGGACATAATTACCATTATTTAGAGAATAGGCCTCCTAAGTAATGAAATAGGGAGCTTATAACCACCTTGATAAGTCATCCTTAACCATTTTAATTAAGAGGAGGATGCTGTTCTCATATAGATGACAGACTCTGAAATCTTAAGGCTGAGAATAGACTAGCTTAAGAAACAAAGAGATCCTTCCATTGTTGTGTATGGTTGTTGAGTCAGAAGTGAGCTAGGAAAAAGATTCTCAGAGGTATAAGGTTTAATCTTTGACTGAGAAAGACCCAAAGTTTAGAATTATGAATTCAGAAAACAACCAAACAAACAAACAATAATGAAAAGCTCCAGTGTTTTTTTTTTTGTTTTTTTTTTGTTTTTTTGCAATCTGTACTGATGCCTGGGGTTATTCCTCCTCAGGTGCAGGACCCTGCACTTGTCCTTGTTGAACCTCATGAGGTTCCTCTCTGCCCAACTCACCAGCCTGTCCAGGTCCCTCTGGATGGCAGCACAGCTCTCTGCAGTGTCGGCCACTCCACCCAGCTTGGGATCATCAGCAAACTTGCTCAGGGTGCCCTCAGTTCCCTCGTCCAGGTCATTGATGAACAGGTTGAACAGCATTGGGCCCAGTACTTACCCCTGGGGGGACACCACTGGCCACAGGTCTCCAAGTGGACTTGGCCCCATTTATCACCACCCTCTTAGCTCTGCCATCCAGGCAGTTGTCAATCCACCTCACTGTGCACTTGTCCAGACCATGCTTCCAGAGCTTTCTTATGAGGATATTATGGGAGATGGTGTCGAAAGACTTGCTGAAGTCAAAGTAGACAACTTCCCCCCATCCAGACAGCCAGTCATCCCATCACAGAAGATTATTAGGTTTGTTAAACCTGACTTCCTCATGGTTAATGAATGCTGACTACTCCTGATCACGGAATCATAGAATTATAGAATGCTTAAGGTTGGAGGTCCAGAGATCATCTAGTCACCCCCCTGCACACACAGGGTCTGATCACCTCCTTTTGCTTGTCATGCCTAGAGATGCTCTCTAGGATGAGCTGCTCCATCATCTTACTAGGGACAGAGGTGAGGCTGATCGGCCTGTAGTGGTTCGGCTCCTTCCTCTTGCCCTTTTTGAAGACTGCATTGATGTTGGCTTCTTCCACTCTTCCGGCACCTCATCCCCCCTCCATGACCTCTCGAAGATGATGGAGAGTGGCTGAGCAATAACTCCCGCTAGTCCCCTCAACACTATTGGGTGCTTCCCATACGGGCCCATAGATTTATGGTTGGTCAGTTTGCCTAAGTGATCCCTAACCCAATCCTCCTCTACCTGTGGAAGGTCTTCTTCTCGCCCATTTATCTCTCTTTTACCTGAGCTCTGCAGTTCATGGGGACTAGCCTTAGCAGTAAAGACGGAAGCAAAGAAGGCATTTAGTAACTCTGAATTCTCGGCATCCTCCGTCACCAACATACCCTCCCCATTCAGCAGTGCACTAAGATTTTCCCTAGTCTTCCTCTTGCTGCTGGCATTTAAATATGCTGGCATATTTACAGAAGCCCTTCCTGTTGTCCCTGACATCCCTTGCTAACTTGGTTTATTTTTATTTGTGATGGTGTTACAGAGAACAAATGAAGTCCTACTAAAGAAAAGAAGGCTAAGATGCCATCTTTTTGCTGTTAAGCAGCCATCTTTCTCTTCATTTTATCAGGAAAATCTGCAGTTATTAATGATAGAGAAGTTATTAATGAAGTTATTAATGATAGAGAGAATTAATGAAGTTATTAATGATAGAGAAAAGAAGAACTCATAATAAATGCTATCTAGATGTAAATTCTGGAGACTTTTCAGATCTGGAAGTTTGTTTTGCATCTTTGTCAATGATAATAATTCCACTTACATCTCCAACTGCTTCCATATCTTTGGCTTGCTTTCCAGTATGCTCTCATTGCCTTATTTAGCTGTGATGCTGAGCTGCAGCAGTGTAGTTGCTTTATAAATACTCGATCACAGCTTGCACCAAAAAAAAAAAAAAAAAAAAAGGTAGGAAATATTTAATTCACTGCGACAGTTGGAAAAGGAGCCAATTTCAATTCTTCTTGGCTAACAAGGGGCGGTGCTGAGTTAGGGAGCTTCATCATAGCAGTAGTGCATAAAAGTGCAGAATATCCTTGGAATTAACCAAAATATTGGTCTCTGGGCTGTGTTTCTGTGTGTGTGTGTGTGTGTGTGTGTGTGTGTGTGTGTGTGTGTGTGAAATATCAATGAGCCCATAGGTCTGTGGGCATTTAGAATGTTTTCCCAAGACACCCCACGGAAAGGACCATGTCAAGCATTGCACCATCTGTTCTGTAGCCTGAGTCTGGGGGAGAGAAGAGTCTTTAGCCCTCCTGAATCCCCCTTTCTGCCTCTCCTTTTAACTGCTAAGCCTCATATCTTGCAGAATCAGCACTGAAGTGAGCCCAGGGATAAAAAGGCAGACTTGCAAGATTCAGTCAACTTTCCAGTGAAACTTAATTAATCATAAAACCCTCTAGGCTGACTGAAAGAGCAATGTAGCTACAACTCCATACATACATATCCTTCTCTGCCTAGAGATTGACAGATGTTTTCCTGATATGACAGACCCTTTACTGCAGCATAACAAGAATTGTTCTAGCTCTCCACTTAGTAGTTATTTGGGTTTTTCTCTAGTCTCTGTATAGCTCCAGCACTTTGAGCTGCACATAGGAAGTCCTGGTTCCTGGCATTTGTCTGCAAAATTGTGCTTTAATTATTATCAGCACTCATCTGAATATTTTTATATTTGTCTTCTGGATCGATTTGTTTTAAAATATATTATATGATAATCACACTGAAAAGGTGTGAATTTTGTCTATGTTCAAGACACAAACCAGTTAGTCCTATAGCACCCTTCACAATGAAACAGTTTAAACTACCTAACAATCTCTGCATACCTCTGGACTGAGAGAGAGAGAGAGAGAGAGAGAGAGAGAGAGTGAGTGCCCTGGCCACCAGGCAAACCTGCTCTAGAGAGAAAGATGCTCTTCACATTGCTTGCTGCAGGTGTGCAATTCATTTCCAGGTGCAAAAGTAGAGACATGGCTTCCAAATTCTCTGTGAGACGGAAGGAGCTTAGCTTTCAGTGCACAGTGAAATTCGCTTTTATATCTTACTGCTGTGTCATGAAAATGTACAATCAGTTTCCTATCTTCTCTCTAAGCTGTGCTCATCTCTCTAAGAAATTCAGCAGCATCAACACACTCCATCCCTCTCTTACACCATCCAGCTTTTAAAGAGAAGGATGGCTGAGAGAATGTCCTGTATATGTTTGGGTCCAATGAATTCATGGGTTGGATCTAGTGTCTGTGAATGGCATAACTTGTTTCCAAATCCTGACCACCTGTTAGTGTGAAATAAATTCAGAGCTGTCTACACCTGTGATACATATTTCTGCATAGGCTTACTGATCTGATACATGCATTTGGATAATTTCAAGGTCAAAGAGTAGGGCGGTGGTGGAGTTAGATAGGATAAGTGTACAGCAGAGCAAAGGTTTGGGATCATCCTGGTTATAGATGGCTAACCTCTGCTGAAATTGTGCTTTCAAATTCTTAATTCAAGGATGTTGTCTTTTAGTTTATGAATGTCAAAACCTAAATACATACATAAATACATACACATTTACAAACAGACAGTGTATTTTTACCTGTAATTTTAGTACTTTTGTACTTATTAAGAGATTGGGGATGACAGATAAATTTCTAATCAATATCAGTTGTTGGCACACCTCAAACTCAATGAATAAAGAAGTCACCTAATAGTGACTTTATTATGATAATAATAAGAAAAATAAAATGCTGAATTACTTGAAATTTAAATACTATTTTCACTGTGCATGCATTAAAATGGATGATAAAACTCAAGGTCTCTAATTTTATTGCCTTCCTAATGATTCTACATTGTATATGTAAAGTAGGCATTGCACTACTTGCTCCTTGTTAGATCCTAAAGGGAGTCCTGATTTTTCAAGAATAAACTCACAGCAGTGTCTGATAATTAGCTTACTGTAATTGATTATGAAATATATTGAAAACATAAACCCTTCACCTTGGGTTCAATTGATGACCATTTTGACCTAGTCTGCTGAATGATGACTGCTGGCAGCTGCCCAAGTGTCTTTACATCCACTGTGGCATCAGCTAATGTGGTGTTCTGTACAATATTAATTTTCTCTATCCTATAGACAAGAAAACAAAAAGGAAATGCAGTAAAAGTAGAATCAGGATGTCCTTATATATAAAGTTTTCACAAGAATATATGAGGGATATTCTAATAAAGATGCATAACATCAAGTGGTGTGGATTTTTCACTTATTTAGTATGGTTTAGTCTAGGAATTGATTGATATTTATCTAATCCCTTTGCTGTGAGGCTGACAGGCTGGCAAATCCATGCTATCATATTTTCAGAGATTTTTAGCACTTTCTGATTTTGAATGGACATTATGTCTTGCTGTGCTAGAACCACAGATCCTTCCAGATCTAAAAGAATTAGTTTTAAATGTTTTATTATATTTTTCCTACAAAAATAGATGTTTTAATTTATCTCTTTCTGCTTATTCTACTTTAAAGAGCTTCTACAAAGGAGAATTGACAGCTCAAACTGTAAATCATTTACAAGATATGATTCTCTACTTCAAATGGTAGACCTTTAGAATAAAACGAGTGGAAATATTTCTTCTTATTTCCTGATGTCTGTGATAAAACCCATGCATTACCTTTCTTCATTGCCACACTTTATTACCACACTTTATTATCTTCAGATACTGCAGCCCCACACACATTTCCAAAAAAATTAATCAGAAATACAATATCTCTAACTCCAGGCTCAAATGTAGCAAGCTTCTAAGTAAAATCCTTTCAAGTTATTCAACATTCTCTGTTCTTTCTTTATCTCTTGCTCTCCCCTCTATCTCTCTCTTTTTTTTTTTTTTTTTTTTTTTTTTTTTTTTTTTTTTTTTTTTTTTTTTTTTTTTTTTTTTTTTTTTNTATCATGTGAAACCATCAAACTACAAGCCACCAAGAAGAGCTTTTCTCTTCTTGAGTAACTCAGTGATAACTAGTACCTTATGGACAGCTGTATGGGCATAACAGTTACTGAAATAATCAGTCACAGAGGCACAAAACTGAATTCTGATGCTTTCCTAAAGCTATACAAAAATTACAAGATAAGCCTTGACAATATCGTCAAATGGAAGCCAAGAAGATCATGAAGAATTAATTGGGCGATGCAACTACATAAATGTTACTATCTTTACTGTCAAACACAGTTGTCCCTTCATTTTCTGTGTTTTTAAATGGTAAATTTTTATTGAAACCAGCTACATTTCTTTTCCCAAACAAGTGAGAGTGTGGAGCAGTATAGCTAAGAGAGGAGGATAGACTACTTCAGTTTTCAGGGAAATACGTGGGGGAAAAAACTGTAGAAGAGAAAAAGCTAAACTTTCAACAGTATAAAAGAATTCAAATGTTACTCCAAAAATATTCTATTTTGGCAAAATGAGAGAGAAAAAGTTGGGAACTGAAATACAGTGGATTCCTTTCCTCTCTCATTCCAACAGCATCTTCTAAACCAATTTTTTTCCTATATGTCCCATGATGACTTTTGCTGTAGAAAGCGAGAGGCCCTTTTCATCTGTTTGATTTACATAGGAAATGCTCAGCTGATATGTAAGAAAGGTTTACCTATCTTGATGAGGAACTGTAGAAAAGAAGTGGGCTTCATGAAGTTTGGGAATAACGTAGGAGGTGAATAATTAACTTTAGATATGCAGCTGTATCCATTAAGTGGAACAGATGGTGTAAATGTTTCTGAGTTAGCTGGATGAACTCAGAGCTGGATGAAGGAAAAGTATATTTGACTCAGGCCAAAATCACAGTATCATGATGGTTATGTTACAGAGATTGATAACGGCAATTCCACAGGTATTGTGATTAAACTGTATATTGCAATTTCTGTATTTTGCACACTGTATAATTTTTTATTGTGATTTGAGCGTGTTGCTGTATCCATCTTCTAAAACAGAAATTCTGTGTCACATCAAATATTTTCAAAGTAAACCTTTATATTTAATATTATTTACATTAAACATCTTCAATATATGGAATATCTAAAAGAAGCTAGTCAGAAAGTACTAAGCTCTGATAACTTCTTGAAGTTTTTTAGAGTGCAAATAGGAAGATACGAAAGAATATTATCCAGGCTTATTTGTTTATTTATTTATTAATAGTAAACTCTATTTTAAAGGACGAGTCTGGAGGAGACAATAAATATTTCTTCCTGGGCAACAGCAGAAACAATTTTTTTTCTCTTACGAGCAGTCTTAAATTTTTTTTTTTTTCTACATAGAAATAAAAGTTTTTGAGACACTTGACACAGGAAGATCAGTGGATCAGAATTCAAGATCAGAAATCTACTGTTTTTTGAAGTCCATTGGTGGTTCAGATGGATAAAGAATTGGAGTAAATGTAACAATCTTCATGCCACATTTCAAAGTGATTTGACTATATCCAATTAATTCCCAGTGGTGATGCAACTGTGTCATTTTCTTCCTTACCTTCAGATGCATCTGTTACAATTGAACTTGTACTGACAATTATTCAAAAGCTCAAGTCAATTTGTCAAGTCACTTAACAAATGTTAAGTGTGAGTTAAACTTAGTTTTGCAGGACAGGAAATGAACAGCCCATAGTTCTTTAAGTTTTTTTTTT
>VZSG01000539.1:272155-302268 GCA_013398315.1 Nothoprocta pentlandii | reverse complement strand
TTTTCTATTTTTTTTTATTTATTTATTGATATGGTTGTATCTCTCTTGCTTTGCTTGAAACAGTCTACTTTTTCTTTTTTTTTAGTTTATTAATTAAAAAAGATCTGGAAGATCCTTCCCTAAAGAAGATACCCATTTAGTGACACAACTGACAGTTCCCACAGCAATCAAGAGAACAAAAAGTATTTCAACTTTTCTTCTTCCCTCTCTCATCATCATATTGATCTCTGGTTTGCTCTGCTTTGGATATGGCAGCTTTTGATTTAAGGTAGAATCTATTTAGAGACCCGAAAATATTAAGTTAATAATTTTCAGAATTCCTTCCCTCTATGAAAGTAGAAATGCTAAAACATCATAGGACGGATTGGCTTTGAAGTTGTTTCTAGCTCTATTGAAAGTGTGTAGACATGCCATTTATATAACTTCTTCTTGATTTTGACTTTTTTTTTTAAAAAAAGAGACCTGATTTTGGCATTCTGAAGATGTTTGCATGATGTTTATGTCATTCAGTTTCCCTAGTGACTACTAGAAAATGAATGTCCATTGTGTTGACAAGTTCCTAACTATTTCTGAACTTTAGCCTCAGATAGATAGAAAAAAAAGAATGTCTTTACTGTACAAAATAAGTGATACACCTTGTCTGTGTACAGTCAGAATCACCTCTTTTCTTGAGCTTTATCTAAGATGGTAGGTGGATCATTCTCTTTTTGCTTACGGATATATATCAGATGTTACCATACATTTTAATTGTCTCAGCATTTTATTGCAAAACATATAGATGGGATGTTTGCTAGAGTGTAATTTCAAGTAGAAAGTGATCTCTGTTTGAAGAGTTATTACTTATTTTAGAGTTTTTCTTTTCTTTTTTTTTTTTTTTTAATACTATCTCCTGTATAGCAAAACATATGACTACGTCTTCAAAACACAGAAAATTTCTTGAATATATACTACTATAGATCTTGGTTTTGTGCAAATGATGTCGGTAGCCCTAAGACTACACATTTATTTCTCCAGTCCAAAGTAAAATCTTAATCTTTCAAAAGATGCTTGCCTTTATTGAAAAAAAACCTTTTATCTGGTGAGGAGGAGGAGGAGACATATTGTAGTGAAGGGCAGACATAATATACATAGTTGTCTTATTTGAAACCCTTAACAAAAAAGGACATCAGAGTTTGGCTTTTAGTGTTACTGTGCATGATTTGTATAACCATGTTTATATTTTTATAAAAGAGCACATGATAAGCGAGTTTTGCATTGTGAAAAATAAAATGCATAGAATATGATTTTCCTTTCACCTTAGCTTTAAATGAGTGGTGTTGAGTAGGACAGAAAAAGCACTCTACTTTTGGACTAAGTTCTGAGAAATATTAGTGTATAATTTGAGTTATGAATTATATTTTATATGTGTAATGTTTATAGTTTTGTGCTGGGTTTCTGGCCACCAGGATAAGTAATATAATAGAACATATATAATGAAAAAATGTAGCAAATGATCAACAGAGGGTAAGTGTTTATGCCAACATGAGGTAACCCAATGTTTGTGCAGTTATACTGTAGACACTTTTGCACTTGTTTGTCTGTTTTATTAACTGTTTTAGTGTTATGCACTAGGGGGATGCTTGTAGTGAAATCTGACCTTTAACAAACTGACACAAGACTGATTTCGGCTGAAAAAATTTGACAAATAAATCAGAAAAAAATGTACATAAATTTGTGCCCATCAACTTGATTGTTACAAGAATATAACTGAAGGCACACTGTAGTGCGAGATAAGTGGCGTTCCTGGATAATGAAGCAAGGGAATAAAACTTCTATAGAAATAATTGCAGACCAATACATTAGAAAAGCTTGCACTATCATTAAAAAGAAAAAAAAAATAGTAGAGCAAAAGGTTATTGAAAATCTGCTAAACTGACAGATACTTAATACTTGTAGCAAAATGTTGGGAATATGGGTATGCATAATATATTTTAGCTCCTGCTGTACCAACCTGGAGTATGCTTCAGGCATGTGCATACCCACAATGGGCAGCCAAAAAGCTGCCATGTAATTGCTTTTTTAATTATCTTTACGTTACAGACCATGTCCCCATGCATAAAAAATACTGTAATTGCAAGTTCCTGAGGAGCCTGAGACAATAAAAATTAAGAAGGCTAGTGACTGCATTATCATTTAAACATTTTTTTAGCATTAATATTTATTTATTCTTTTAGTTTGCTAGAACGTAAGTTGTTTTAGTTTGCCAGAACTAAGAATGTTACATGCTTTATATTCTTAAACAGGGAAGGACTAACAGCATTTAGATGGCTAGAAATACACTTACTATATAATTGGTATTCTCAGGATTTATAAGTTCCTCACATATTTAGAAGTATTTTAGATGCTTCTGAAAGTATCCTTTAACTGTTCTTGTTTCTTAGGAGAATTTAAATGATTAGGTACCCCAGCAACAGGATTCTCAGAGAGGCAAAACAACAGGCAAGGGACAAATCATCTCATTTGTTTCAGTGGCTGCTTATTGCAGAGATGGTTCTTTTCCTGGAGCTGACATTTTCAGGAAAAAAAATGCATATTGATATATGTAAGAAAGTGCAGAATTATTAAATTATATCAAAATGTTGTATTCTAAAGAGTAGCCATTGTTTCCTTACAAGATTAGCCTTTAACAGTAACACATACTATAACAAAGATAACTTGGGTACTGAAAGGGATATAATACCAGAAGTATCTGGAATTATAGTATAATGAAAACCTAATCATATTAGAATAAAAGGAGCAAAGGAGAATTTAAGTGTATCTTCAATTTTTAAACAGCGAAATAAATAAAGCAAAACTCCCTATGGCTTGTACACAGAAAGGGCAATAACCTCTGCTGATATGTTGGGATTGGCTTCAAACTACATTTACAAAGTACTTGAAAGATGCTAATTGCCATCCAAGGGAAAAACTCTTGGAAATATTTTCCACTATACTCTTATGACTTTAGATATTGCCTTTTTGATAATGTCAAGTGTACAAGATATCATGCTGAAGGCCAAGACTACAAAACTGAAGGCAAAGTCACATTCAATTTCACTGCTTGGAACTGAAACAAATGTGGTATTTAAAAAAAAGCTCTTGTGGCCATTATATATTGTGAATTTAAAAAAAATTACAGAATATCAGAATGGTTGAGGTTGGAAAGGACCTCTAGAGATCATCTAGTCCAAATCCCTGCTCAAGCGGTGACACATAGAACACAGGGCATAGGGTGGCATGCAGAAGATGTCCAGAAAAGGAGACTCCACAACATCTCTGGGCAATCCATTTGAGGGATCTGTCACCCTCACAGTAAAGAAGTTCCTCCTCACATGCAGATGGAACTTCCTGTGTTTCAATTAGTATCCATTATCCCTTATCCTGTCACTGACCTCTCCTGCAAAGAGATTGACCCCATCCTCCCTACATTCTCCTCTGAGGTACTCGTACATATCGATCAGATCTAAATCTTCTCTTCTCCAGGCTAAACAGGCCCAACTCATTCAGTCTCTCATTCAGATGTTCTAGTCCCTTAATCATCTTTGTTGCCCTCCGCTGGACCATCTCGAGAAGCTCCACATCCCTCTTATACTGGGGAGCCCAGAAATACCCCCAATACTCCAGGTGCGGCCTCCCCAGAGCTGAGTAGAGGGGCAGGATCCCCTCCCTTCCCCTGCTGCCAACATCCTCCTGATGCAGCCAGGAGCCCATTGGCCTTCCTGGGCACAGGGGCACTGATGCCCCATGGTTAACCTTGGTGTCCACCAGGACTCCCAGGTCCCTCTCTGCAGACCTGCTTTCCAGCAGGTCAGTCCCTAATCCGTACTGGTACCTGGCGTTATTCCTCCCCAGGAGCAGGACGCTGCACTTGTCCTTGTTGAACCTCATCAGGTTCCTCTCTGCCCAACTCTCCAGCCTGTCCAGGTCCCTCTGAATGGCAGCACAGCCCTCTGGGGTATCAGCCACTCCACCCAGTTTGGTATCACTCGCAAACTTGCTCAAGGTGCACTCTGTGCTCTCGTCCGAATCACTGATGAACAGGTTGAACAGCACTGGGTCCAGTACTTACTCTTGGGGGACAGCACTGGCCTCCAATTAGACTTAGCACCATTTATCATGACCCTCTGAGCTCTGCCAGCCAGCAGTTCTCAATTCATCTGTCTACCTGTCCAGTTCACACTTTTGAATCTTTCCTATGAGGATGTTATGGGAGACAGTGATGAAAGCCTTTCTGAATTCAAGTTAGACAACATCCACAGCTTTCCCATCATCCATCCAGCCAGTCATCCCATCGTAGAAGGCTATTAGGTTTGTCAGACATGACTTCCCCTTGGTGAATCAATGCTGACTACTCCTCAACACCTTCTTTTCCTTCACATGGCTAGAGATGCTCTCTAGGATGAGCTGCTCCATCACTTTTATACGGATAGAGGTCGGACGGACCTGTAGTTTCCCAAGTCCTACATTTTGCCCTTTTTGAAGACTAGAGTAACATTGGTTTCTTCCAGTTTTCTGGTACCTCCTTCATTCTCCATGGCCTCTCAGAGATTATGGAGAGTGGGTGAGCAATAACCCCTGCTAGTTCCCTCAGCATTCTTGGGTGTATCCTGGCTTATAGATTTATGAGTGTCCAGTTTATGTATATAATATATAAGCCAATCCTCCTACACTAGTGGAAAGTCTTCCTCTCTCCTGTCTTTTTTCTCTTGTGTCCAGGTAGTTCTTGGGGACTAGCCTTAGCAGTAAAGACAGAAGCAAAGAAGGCATTTAATAACTCTGCCTTCTCTGCATCCTCCGTCACCAAGGCACTCTGCCCATTAAGTGGTGAAGCAATGTTTTCTCTAGTCTTCCTCTTGCTGCTAATGTGTTTGTAGAAGCCCTTTCTGTTGTCCGGGACATCTCCTGCTAATTTTAATTCCAGATAGGCCTTGGCCTTCCTCACTGCATCCCTGCATTCTTTGACTATGATTATTATTGACTATGATTATTATTTTGACTATGATTATTATCTCCATATGGTCCAGTCTTTCTTCTACACTATGTATGTGCTCTTTTTCTCACTATGTTTTCCCAAGAGCTCCTTGCCCATCCACATAGGTCACCTGCCCCCATTGCTTGACTTCTTTATGTAGGAACATGCCGATCCTGAGCTTGGAGAAAGCGCTGTCTGTATGTTAGCCAGCTCTCCTGGACCAACTTTCTTCCTAGGACCCTGTCCCAGGGGATTCTTCCAAGGAGCTCCATAAAGGGGTCAAAGTGAGCCCTATTCATGTCCAGGGTTGCAATCAGAATTCTTGCCCAGCTTCTTTCTCGCAGAAGGGAGCTCAAAGCAGAACATATTTCAACAACATTCTGCAGTCTTTGAAAATGGCTTACTCTGGTCTGTCTGAATAGCAACTAGCTCAGTTGGAGGTAAAAGAAATGGAGGAAACTTGTTTGACACTCCTGAACCCTGCACGAGCTTTTTGAAATAAGTTCCAGCCTTCTAGAGAAATCTGATTTGTGTCTGTTTTGTTGATAGGCATTCTTATAATCTGTCAAGGAGTCAAGGGATATATCACTGCAATGAAAACACTTGATAAAAAAAAGTGCAGAAGCAACAGAGATTGTTTCCACTGAAGTGTTTTATTTTCAAATTAGAAATTACTTAATTCAAAAAATATAACTGAATTGTTATTATTAGTATTTTATATGCCCTTGGTAAAACTCCAAATCCTGTCCATCAGCAGATGTATGAGACAATGGTTCAGCAGGGAAAAATGTAAAAATGGCTAAGCATTTGAGGTTATAACAGCACTAAAATTACTTTGGTTATCTGCTTTTCTACTTGTTCTGCATTTGAAACACTATCATATCAGAGCTTCATTTTCTAAAACCACAGTATGATGTAGCAGTACTGGAGAATATGTTTTATAGCATAGGTACATGACAATAATCTAAAATAAGATTTAATTTAAAGTTTTATTTTTGTAAGAATTTTACAATTTCTAAATAAATTCTGAAGAATTTTAGTTCTTTTTTTTTAATTAGTGATTTTTTGTTTTCCTTGTAAGCTTCTCTCCTCAGTCTATCTCAGAAGAGGTTCATTGCTGTAGAACTAAAAGAGAATACTTGGGAATACTTGGGAAAATCTATCTTCCTTAAGACATGTCAAATATCAAAACAAGTTGACATATGCACATTTCTGGTCAACCAACAGCCCAAATTTAATTAAGTCTTTCAGATTCCCTACACTCAGTACTGGCAAGATAATTTAAAGGAAAATCTAGAATTAGATTTTGTCTTTTATTTTTCAGGCAGGCTTGTGGATTGAAATGCTGATGTACAATCAGACATTATTATATGTTGCTGATGGTAGTTGGCAATGTCAATATTACTAGACATTTAGCTTAGGTACAAGGAAACTATTCTCCTTATTTCCATTCTAAAATACTAATGTGGAATGAGAAGTTTCTTGCCTGCCTAGAGGACCTCTTCTTTTTGTTTGCAGTTTAGTTCAGCTGAATATTACACAGTAATTGTAATGATTTCTTTTACTATGCTGGTACAAGGAAGAAAACAGAAGAGAATAGAAAATTTTATTTCTCCCCTTCCACACACACCTCTCTCTACAAAAAAAATCAAAAGAAAATACATTGATCTACCAGGCTCCAAAATTTTTATAACTTAATAAATAAGCAAATAACTTGTTTACTTATTTATTTTAAGCCTTGCTGTGGGTAGAGGAAGCTGTAAGCTGTTTTACCAAGCAACTGAAGATATAGCAGTTGAACTTGATGGATGATATCCGAACTATCTGCCTCTCGTATGGGAGGTGCATGTCTTCATTTTTGCACTGGTGGAGCCAGTTGGATCCCACTCTACAGATTTCTGTTTGTATATGATGCTGATAATTTCAGACGTCTCTAAATGCAATGCTGTCATGTGATCCAGTGGCAGATATGCACATTCAAGCAAGTTTTCTAGTCTTATTCTATGAGGTTGTGGAATGAAAGAAGCATATTTGATTTGCCTGCGTGCTATTAAGGTCTAAAGTAAAGCCAACATCTCTGTCTGTGGGATCTTTCAGTATAACAGGCTTGAGCCAATTATTTTTTCAAACAGTTTTCAATCATCTTCTACAGTGTGTGAATTTTCTATGCTTCAACAACTGTCCATATTTTCAATAAGTGAAATATCATTTGCATTCTTTTATGAACAAGAAACTACAGGACTGAAAAGAAGTTCTCTGTTAGGGGAATTTTTTTTAGAAGGGCTTAAGTATCTTGGAACCAACCCTTCTTCATTTCCCAAGAGTAATTATTTCATAATAGACCCTAGGCTTAACTCCAAGAATGATTCAAATGTTTTAATATGAAAAGCATTAAAAGATTGTTGTGCAGCAGAACAGGGACAGCTGGGGATACCTCCTAAATGAGATCTTATTAAATAGTTTGTTATGTGAAGAGTAAGGCAGTAGGTCTGGTACAGAACCTTGAGAATATGCTGGGTTTAATTCATAAAAGTATTGTGCCTTCATTAAAATAATTTTCCTGTTGCATATATGAACTAAAACCTTCACTGTGTATATGTGAGGTTTCTCTTTTATGACTGTATCTTTCATTGCAAGACATTAAATGTAGCACAGCTTTAATGGTTGGAAGTAAGAGTGCCAAAACAACATATTTATCTGTGTGCTGTTAATAAAGCATGCCTCTATGCCTAGCCATTTTTTCTACATGCACTTGAAATGACTGTAAAAGATCAAGAGGCAATATAATCTGGAGAGTTCATTGGAATGAAGGAAAAAGTCTCTGAAAAGGGCAAATACACTCTCCTTAATAGGATACATCACTTTCCATTTCTATGTAGATAGAACCAGTAAAAGAAAAAAAATGAAAAAGAATTTGAGAGAAGGATTTAGCCAGCAATGAATGAAAGAAACAGAAGGAGAAATCTCTTCAGTGAGTGAATCCCTGTGCAACATATGGAAAAAGTACTAATAAGAAGTTTAAGAGCCAGAAGCAGGCAGCATTATATTCTAATCTTAATTATACTGGCATGAAATGAGGGTAAATTTGCTGACTGTTTGGCTTTGTACTTGCGGAACAAAGGTGAGTTCTGCAATATGCCTTTAAAAATGGCATGTTATAAAACATTAAGAAATGCATTTCATGATATTGAAAAATATAGACAAGGTGTCACAGGGAAAATCCATCCAATTCATGCTGTTAAACCAAACAAGAATCAAAGTATTTTGTTGATTTATTAACAACATATAATTAGCTAAGTATCAGTGGACTGTATGCTCCAGATCAACCTCAGTAATACAACAGACAAGCTGCCACAGTAGAAGCCTCTTAGGCAGTGTTAATGAAGATGTGAACATTTCTAAGCACCCTTCTACAATGAACCCCAAACAGTGTGATGCCTTGTGTGTTTGCACCTGTCTCCTGGGCATGTGGGACCCTGGCTACCCCGTCCTGGAGACATGAGATGCTACAGCTTTGGGAATATCCACCAGTCTCCCCACCCCCTGCAGAGCCACAGGTTGGTGCTTGCCCTCCTGGACCGCTTCCCACAGTTACAAGGCTGGTTACATAGCTTTTCATCAGCTGGTTATTCTGTTTTCAGATATAGACACCATCTGTCTGTCTGTATTCAGTCTGATACCACTCAGTATAACTGGGTACAAAAGTGTATGTTCTCTTCCACTATCCTTTATACTTAGCCTTACCTATGATATTGAAATAAAAAGATTTTGTCAATCATCCATATTGTGCATGGATATAGTTTGAGACTGTGAATGGATACAGTTTGGGTATCCTCTCTTGATATATACAGGGTTTTCCCCATGCCTGATTTTAAATTATGTTAAGACACTGGGCTCTGTTACCCAGCAGTGCATTTCTGATTCTCCAGACAGGAAATTGTGTAACAGGCTTGAGTGTACATACATTTTTTTTTTTCTTTTTTTTTTTTTTTAATGACTTTTTTTTTTTATTGGTACACTTAAGAAAGACACTTTCTTACTTATAAAGGAACATGAATAATTTGTAAAGATATAATTTATATCATTCTCTAACGTCAAGAAGCAACATCTGGAGTGCAAAAACAATTTATTATTTTACTACATTATCAATATGTATGCAGCAGCTTTTCAGGACTAATTAGTTCACATAAATCAATATTGATATTTGTTATTCTAATTCAATGAATTCAAGGAAAAGGATTTTTTTTCTGCATAGAAAATAGTAGTGCTGAATTCTTCCATGGCTTGTGATGTACGGGGCACATCAGAAATCAAAATGATTTTGGATAGTGTCAAAAATTCATAGCAGTGTAAAGAACAAAAATAAACACCTCTAGGTAACAAGTTCATACATTATAGGGGGGTAACGTGGGTTACTTTACAGGACTTACCTACCTATATTGCAACAAGATGCTATCCAGGGGGAAATGAAACTTACTTAACATGGAGTCACTGAATTTCCCTCAGTGTGTCACAGATGCAAAACTAGTTTTTACTATGTAAGTCTGATCTACTGTGAAAATGTAAGAATTATTCAGTTGCTCTTGAAATGCCTCATTTGTTACCTATAGCAAGAAGCCCTAATGGATGAACCATGAGTTTTACTTCACTGCTTTCTCCCTGAATCTGATATGCATCCCTTTGTGTCCTATTTCCACGTAGTTTAAAAAGACTTAAGATAAATTTTATTCTGAAGTAATTCTAATTCTGCCCAGGTTATCTCACTTATGCCAGCAGTATTTTTGGTATACACATGAAGAAATCCAATGAGCTGGAAGGGAGCCTGCTCTGGATCAATAGCTCACCACTTTGGAGTGTGCAGTGTGGTCCTTGATGCTCACTCAGGCAGCTGTGCTGAGCAACACAGAAGGGGATCATCAAACTGCCATCATTTGGCTGCTTTTCAAAGACAGAAGCATTACTAACAAGGAACTATGTTGTTGGGGAACATTTTTATTACTTTAAGCCTCACATATAAGGGCTGGTCAAAAATTTCCAGAAATGTCTACTGGGTTTTATTCTGCTAGTTAAAGAAAGGAAACTAGTGCTGAATTGAAGGTGAAATCTTACTTAGCAAGGTGCAATATTAAAAAATAAATAAATACATGCAAAATAAATGTACTGCAATTCTTATTTTAGAAAGCTTGGCAAAATTGAATATATTTGATATTTTAATATGTTAACAATGGTTTTAAATATTTCAGGTTCTGAAATATTTCTGGAATTCCTATCCCAACTGATTTTTTTTTTTTTTGAAAAGGAAATGCAGAGTTTTTGATTAAGCATGACATGAAAGATTAAAGTACTGCAGATCATTGCTATGCTATGCATTTAGGAAATGCTTTGGACTACATCAGCCTTCTTGGAGAGATATTTAGATAGCTCATGCTCATATATTTCCTGTGTCCTCATACCACTGATGAGACTTTTATCTGCTGCAATGCACTGCATTATGTTCAGTCAGGCAAGAGAATGCTATAAACCGACATCTCAGCCATTTAAAAAGAGGCTTCTCATGAAAGAGGATGGAGGCAGATTGTATACTTTTTTGGTAACTCCTATGAAATATTGTGGCATTTCAGGAAAAGGCATATAAACATGAAAATGGTCCGTCAGGTAGTGCTTCATCAGGAAACATGCATAGTCTTAAAGCTGACAGGGATTTTTAGTAGACCGGCCTTTCTCTGTGCTTTTGTACTCTACAGACTTGCATAATACAATGTTAATATTTATGGAGCTGATACTAAGCTCTTTAAAACTGGGCAGGCTTTAGTAGGCTTCAATGAGCTATACATCACGCTTTAGATGTAAGTGTTTAAGCAGTATTTTTTGGACTTGTGGAAATTAAATCCTTAATTAATCTGTATTTTTCTTGTCCCAATTATTTTATTGACCTCTTACATTCCTATCTTTTCTTCTCTCTTTCCCCTTGCTCTTTGGATAATTAAAGTTCTACTTTGGCATGAATGTGAAATTTAGAATGATGAAATTCCCTGTAATCAAGATATGGGTTGGCAGATAGGAGAACACATTCTTACAAGCTTTGGTGGTTCATTTGGTGTAAAATCTTGGTGGTTTAGAAAAGACTATGCTCTAATTTGTACTGCCATCTGATGATCTTCTAAACAATATTTTAAAATAAGAGCTAAATTTCCATAGGTGGTTTTCCCCATGCCATAAGCCTGTCCGTTGTTGAAAAAAATGGTGTAAGGTTTACTTTAATTAATAGATTACCTTATTTCATTTTATGGAAATTTTGCTGTGCCTGAAATCCCTTGTAACTGCTTCTCTTCTTGTCTTCTGGTTCTCAGCTGAAGAATGTTAAGTAGAAAAGCTGTCTTGCAGGGTAAAGATCTAAGGGCATGTAGTGTATGAGTAGGCCACAGCAAACACAGTATAGGGAACTTGGCAGCTAAGTGATATTTATGATCATCTACACAGGAGGATAGTATTAAAACCATGTAGAAGGATGAAAAAGTCAGATACAGAGCAACTAGTTGACACATTTTAAGTGTTAGTTGTGGGTATAATGTACTGAGTGTCACCTGAAAATATGTTAAGCTGAACAAAATCTTTTACTGTCAGTTACTGAGGGCCGATGTAGATATGATGAAGAATGAAAAATTTAACTTAAATGAATAGAATTAATTTTGTTAACATCTCCCTGGCATTGTGCTCCATGACATGTCAATATGCAGGAGACTTCTGTCTAGAAAACAACATACATGTTGTTATACGGAATTCACTGTGGAGGAAGATTGCAAGAAAGTTGTATATGTGAACAGCAAGGCAAGAGAATGCTGCCAAATGACATATTGGGAGGTAACATTAAGGCATTTAGCAAGGCAAGGTGAGGGTCAGCTAGTAGTGACGGTAAGAGAATGAAAACAATGTTCCATCACTGCTTTCCTTGATACCTTATTCCTTTTCAATGTTCTCCTGAGAATCTGATCCTGCATTTGTTTTCCTCTTATCTTTTAAAGAGAAACAAAGCAAACATTGTATGAGTTTGTTCTATCTTCTCTATTACTTTGTTCACAGCCAGGTAATTAGCCAGGGGGGAAAAAAAGTGGATTTTTTCTTGTGAACATATATAACAATATATCTCATTGATATCTTCGACTATTTCTTCTTTAGAAGTTCTCTTTTACCTTGATAGTTTTTAGATTGTATCTCGCTATCCTATCTCAAATCTGATAAACTCTTGAAGAACACATATCTAAATAGGCATGGCACAGTTTCATTAGTGGTGATTGAGGAAGCTGCCTAGTCCTTGGCTGCACTTACATTACCTGCACTACTGGAAGGGGGCTGAAGGTTGTGGTTATACTAGATTTAAACTCACAAATTTAATCCTGTGTTTTCCTGCTTAATTTACTTGGACTGAATTTACACAGTAAAATATATTTCTTGTCTTGCATTCATTTAGGTTCTTTCTCCTAAAAATAATGAGGACATTTCTAAAGTATTGAGGTGATACTTTTTTAAATTAAAAAGTTAAGAAACATGAAAGTGGTATTTTTTAAAGTAGCTACGCTAAAAGCAAAAGTTGGTGTAGATCCAATGCAAAGCCATTTAAGAAGGATCTGTGCTATGAGTTTCCCTTTCCTGTGAAGATCATAGAAACATAGAATCATAGAATGCTTAGGGTTGGAAGAGACCTTGGAGGTCATCTAGTCCAACCCCCCCTGCACATGCAGGTCACCTAGAGCACGTGGCACAGGGCTGCATCCAAGCGGGTTTTAAAGATCTCCACAACCTCTCTGGGCATCCTGTTCCAGGGCTCTGTCACCCTCACTGTCAAGAAATGTTTTCTCAAGTTCCTGTGGAACTTTTGGTGCCTCAGCTTGTGGTTGTTTCCTCTAGTCCTATCACTGTCCACCACTGAAAAGAGGCCGCCCCCTCCTCCTCGCTGCCTCCCTTGAGGTATTTATAGACACTGATCAGGTCCCCCCTCAGCCTTCTCTTCTCCAGGCTGAACAGGCCCAGCTCCCTCAGCCTTTGCTCATAGGGCAGATGTTCCAGGCCCCTGATCATCCTCGTAGCCCTGCGCTGGACTCTCTCCAGCAGCTCCACATCCCTCTTGTACTGGGGAGCCCAGAACTGGACACAGTACTCCAGATGTGGCCTCATCAGGGCTGTGTATAGGGCGATGATCACCTCCCTCGACCTGCTGGAGACGCTCTTCTTAATGCACCCCAGGAACCCGTTGGCCTTCTTGGCCACCAGGGCACACTACTGTCTCATGGTCATCTTGTCATCCACCAAAATGCCCAGGTCCCTCTCTGCAGGGTTACTGTCCAGCATATCAACCCCTAATCTGTACTGATGTTGAGGGTTATTCCTCCCCAAGTGCAGGACCCTGCCCTTGCCCTTGTTGAACTTCATGAGATTTCTCACCGCCCAGTTGTCCAGTCTGTCCAGGTCCCTCTGGATGGCAGCACAGCCCTCAGGGCTATCACCCATTCCTCCCAGTTTGGTATCATCAGCAAACTTGCTGAGGGAGCACTCCAGCCCTTCATCCAGGTCGTTAATGAATAAGTTGAACAGGACTGGATCGAGGACTGACCCCTGGGGGACACTGCTAACTACAGGTCTCCAACTGGACTCCACACAACTGACTACCACTCTCTGCGCCCTGCCATCAAGCCAATTCCTAATCCACTTCGCCATCCACTCATCTATCCCACACCTTTGGAGCTTGCCTAGGAGGATGCTGTGACGGACGGTGTCAAAAGCCTTGCTCAAGTCCAGATAGATGACATCCACTACTCTGCCCTCATCATCACAGAAGGCTATCAGGTTAGTCAAGCATGATTTTCCCTTGGTGAATCCATGCTGGCTAAGGGGTCTGTCCTTTCTTCCACAATCTGTATACTGCCTTCTTCTGTTGGAGTTTTGCCAGGAGCTCCCTGCTCATCCACGCAGGTCTCCTGTCCCCTCTGCCTGACTTCTTATGCACAGGGATGCACTGTTGCTGGGCATGGAGGAAATGCTGCTTGCAAACTAACCAGCTTCCCTGGGCCCCTCTTCCTTCTGCAGCCCTAGCCCATGGGATCTTTGCAAGCAAGTCTCTGAAGAGGCTAAATTTGGCCCTCCTGAAGTCCAGCGTGGCAAGGCTACTTACTGCCCTGCCTCCTCCTCGTTGGATCCTGAACTCCACCAGCTCGTGATCACTGCAGCCAAGGTTACCCCCCACCTTCACATCTCCAACAAGGCCCTCTCTGTTTGTCCGTATGAGGTCCAGTAGCCCACCTCTCCTCATCGGCTCCTCAATAACCTTTGTCAAAAAATTGTCATTGACACACTGCAGAAACTTCCAGGACCGTTTGTGCCTCGCTGTGCTGTCTTTCCAGCTGATGTCAGGGTAGTTAAAGTCCCCCATGAGAACCAGGGCCTGTGACGGTGAGGCAACTTCCAGCTGCCTATGGAAGGCCTCATCAACCTCCTCCTCCTGGTCAGGTGGCCTGTAGCAGACACCCACCACAGTGTCTCCCACGTTGACCTGCCCTTTAACCCTTACCCACAAACTCTCCACCCGCTCATCGTCCACTCCCAGGTTGAGCTCCATGCATTCCAGTTCCTCTGTCACATACAGAGCAACTCCACCACCTCGCCTTCCCAGCCTGTCCTTCCTAAAGAGCACATAGCCTTCCATGACAGCACTCTAGTCGTTAGAGCTATCCCACCATGTTTCTGTGATTCCTATGAGATCGTGGTGCTGGGACCGCACACAGGTCTCCAGCTCGTCTTGCTTATTCCCTATGCTTCGTGCATAGGTGCATAGGCATTTCAGAGAGGTAAATGAACCTGCACATTTCTCAGGAGGGGGTGAGAGAGGACCCTCTGTAATCAGGTCCTAGCTGTACTTCCCCAACACCATATGCCTGTTGGGTGCCCCCTGACTTTGGTTGTGTGGGTTGTGTGCCCTGTCTGTGCGCCATTCCCCCTCCCTCTTCTTGCTCAGTTTAAAGCTCTCCTAACAAGATTGGCAAGTCTGTTGGCAAACACACGCCTGTCCTTCTTGCTGAGGTGGTTCCCATCATGCCCCCCGCTAAGATAAAGCAGTACATCACTTTGAATTGTCGGGAGCAATGCGGTGAATAAACTGCAACGCTAAAATGCAGAGGTTGCTTCTCTTGTCTTTTTCTGATATTTGTAAGTCAGAGAAAGAGAAATGCACATTTCTGTTTCTTTACTTTCTGAAACATAACTTTTCAGCTGTTCTACCTTAGTGCCTCTGTTGAGCATGCTGAGGGTATGGTTGAAGTTTGTCAGTACTTAAGTCACCATGACTTCTTGCTTGCAGATTTGGAAGGGGAAGGAGCATTGCACAAGGGAAGGACGAGCAGGATTGTTTCTGGTAATCTAAGGTTAGTAAAAAGCCTCGATTTTCTGGGTCGTTGCCATCACAGCAGTAGTGCATAGTGCTACTTTGATAGCTTTGTGAAGTGGATCGAGGGCCTCAGTGCTGTCACACAGGACTCAGAAATAGTCCAAAACTGTCAATATTTCCTTGGCCTAAAAACATTGTTATCTCTCAGTAGATGCCCTCTGAACTTATTTATCATTCCACAGGAATTGCCAAGAGCATTTTGACTTCTAATATAAGTCTCTTTCAGTGCTATAAATGGCCTTCCAGAAGTCTGCACTCACACCCTGAACAAGTAGTAAGGGCAGAGGAAGGATCATAGACAGAGCAGAATTTTGTTCTCTCCCGTGCAGTTGAGTTTTTACACTCAAGTTTTGTTGGATAATCTCAACCAGTTAAAGAACTAAGTTAACATCAGTGCAAGTAGTACCAGAAATGCAGTTTAATAAAATTAAAAATAAATTCTCTTCATTTCTGATTTATTTTTGTCACTTTTTATTTTTATTCTTTTTATTTTTATTGGTATTTGCCCCCATCCTGAAGTAAATATATAGGCAAATGTATCTCTGCTAGGATGCTGGAAGAAGCCTTTCATGGATGGCTGAACAGGGTGTGCAAGGTTGAGCTCACTGCAAAATCAAGGAGGATCACCTTGGGCCTCCTCTGATCTGATCTATGAGGTGTTCTGTATATGTTCATGCCCAAGTTACAGTGGACTTCAAGAGGTTTAACATGTGTTTGCCTGATAGTAAGGCCGCACAGTTCTTAACCCAGGAATCCAAGGTCAAACTGATACACTGAACAGAATTTCTGTTTTTGAATGTTCAAAGTATTTATATAATAATAACAGAAGCAAAATACCTACCTAACATTTTTTCTACATGTGTAAGCTATCAGTTTGTTAGAGATTTTTGGGGCTTGTATTCCTATCCATAAGTGTACTTGTTTACCATTTGCCGACCATGTGTAGCATATAGATGGCGCACAGTAAGTGAATAAAAAGTAATAGATTCCTATTAGTAGTGTATTGTCTGTAATTATACTTCTATTACAAAATCCATTCTGTTCCTGTCTAGAAATAATTTAGGCACCAGAAGAATGCTTAGCAACTATTAAAAGTAGGTTGCAATCCAAGTGCTAAAGAAATCATGTAAAATTTAATAGCCTCCCAATTTGATGAAGATTGGTTGCCTGATTGTTTAATCAAAAATTTGTCATTGTTTGTGCAATGCATTTCATTTTAAAATATCAATAGTCTCTCCTGGTTTGCTGTAGACAAATCCTGAAGAAAAACTCCAATAAAATACAACCATTATAATATAGTTGTAGTTCATTGCAGAACCCTGTCAGCTCATTCCACTTAATATGGATCATTACATTTCAGGTGAAATTAATGGCACATGCGACAGAAGCATTCTGTAGGTATTAAGAATATCTGACAAAAAATACAAATGTAATTTGAAGCCGATTGAGAGACTGTTTGCAACTGTGAGCTCTTTACAAAAGGTGATATTCCTCAATAATCTCATCGATACTGTTAAGATGAGCATCAAAGCTGTGAAGCAGAAAGCCAGTGAATGTTTAAATTACAGGCCTTTGATAATTTGTATCGACCTCCAATTCATGATGTGAATTATCAAGGAAAACCCTTGTAGCACTCACAAAATCTTTGATGACAATGCTGGGTAAAGGTAAGTTCTCAGAGAGTTTTTGTTCAGCTGCATGCAACATGAAGCAGAAGACATTTTAACTATTTATTTATTTTTAAATAGATCAAAGCAACGCTATAAATCTGAAAGGACTAAAACTTATTCCTCTGACTTTACAGGAAGATGGTTGCATATTGAAAAATCTTTAAATATTGTCAAAGTTTTATAAAAATGAATGAAAATCAGAGAATCACATAATCACAGAATATTCAAGGTTGGAAGGGACCTCTAGAGATCATCTAGAGACCTCTGTTCCAGCAGGGACATCTGAAGTATTACTAATGGCAATTCCACAAAACTATTCTGGAGTCAAATGAGGATATTCAGATAGAGTTGTTCAAAAAAAAAGATATAGATAGAAGCTTTGCTTTGGCAGAGGGCTTGGATCCAGACAAAACAGTAGCAGCTTAGGAACTTCCCACAAATCATACATAGATGAAAGGCAATACATTTTGCATAACAATAAGGAGGAGGATCAATTTTCTTTAGAAGGATGAAACCATCTGTCAGTTAAATCATCCGGAATCCTCCTATTAATTGTGAGGAAAGCTGGGTCAAGTAATTGGGCCCTCTTTCAGTAATTTACATTCTTACTTAACTTTAAGTATTTGAATGAATGATCCTACTAAATTAATAAAATGAACAATATTGGAATTTGAATTTGAAGAATTGAAATTTGAGTGACTCTTATGAACTACCTTGCTATTGTCTTGGAGCCAATTTACCAAGTACACTGTAGTAGAAGAACTGTAGAAGTTGAGAAAACAAGCATGTCCATAGTAAAATACCAATGTTCCTAGATACTAAAGATTTACCTTATTTTTTTGAAAAAAAATATATAAATGCACACAGAAGTAAATATGACTGCAAAACCTCTTTGTACTTTTTTCCCAAATTTCCCAAATATTCTATTTTTTCCCCAAATTTGACATCTTCCAAAGCTAACATAATCTATGTAAGTAAAAGCTCACTCACAAAGCCGATATTCCTGAAAGAATTTCAGGAAATTTCAAAAGGAAATTAAAACTAATATGGACAACTTTTTATGTGGTTGCAAAATTCATTAACAAATCTCTTTTAGGTAGTGATATGAACTTTTGCTATTGCTTTTTTGCTTTTTAGCTCATGTGTGAGATCTGACTTTATCATGGCACTAAAAGAAGAAATGAAATTGAGTTTGACTCTCATTTTAAAGGAGAAAGTTGCTATAAGGAAGGGAGGGATCTGCACTGAAATTGCAGCATAAAAGCACTGAAATAATATACTGGTGGCTTGAATTACTCGTCTGAACTTAAGCTATTGTGTATTCAGTGCGAGAGAGAGTAGCACTGTTAAGGAGCAGGCTTGTTGTTTGACATTCAGTTTGTATGCTGTAGTGGGTGGCTTGTTTTCAGGTGCTATGGGCAGTCTGTCTCTATGGGGCTTTTGCTGATGATCCATCTGTCATTGATGGTACTCTGAGTCTTGCCATCGACTACCAGGAGAGTTCAGCTGAGTTGCCAAACCATAGCATTTTCTTGTGTGAATATCAATGGAAATGGTATGTAAATGCCAGATTTCATTTTATTCATAATACATCCTACTGAATAGAGTGCATGTTTTGATCTTTCAATGGGTATGAAATACCAAAACTTGTCAGAGAGATATCAGATGCAATTATAGCACATTTAGAGTGCTATGCTAAGAGAAAATGGTTTCAAAATAACTAGTAATTTATTCTAGGCAAACTGCTTCAACCACGCAGTGCAGAATGTGTAATTGACAGCAATGGATATTGTAACAATGTTAGCTAAATTATGTTAAATGAAAGATAAATCAAGGCCTCCCTTATTTCTTTAAAATGATATGTGATACATTTTGTTAAGTCAAAAAAAATCCTCTGCACTTAAGACACAAGTAGTATGGTTAGTATAAAGATGCAAGAGTAATTTTCAATTATGTTTTTCATTATATGAATAAATTTTTCATTCAGAATTATCCTCAGCAAGAATTTTAAGTTTGTCCCACATAAAAATTCTTAAGGTCTTGTTCTTACATGAGGGTATGGTGGATCATAGTTGTGAAGATTCAGTTTAGGGCACGTTTTCAGTGAACATAAAATTATTGTAAAATTAGAGTCGCTATATGAAATTAGACAGGTATGAACTCTAAAGTTGCCTAAGTAAAGAATCATGACATAATAAGCAGTTTCCAGAGATCACACATGTTGTATACTATATCTAAGTCTCGTTGGCCCTAATCTTTGTGCTTATGATGTGTGTATAGAGATGAAGTTGGAAAAGAGATAGGATTACTTCTTTGAGTACAACAGAAGCATTATCAAAGACAGAATGCTTTTTACAGATCACAGAGTTTCATTTTACAAACCAACATAAGGAATTAGACAACGTGCAAAAAGAATTACTGAATGATTCCAGGAGCAGGAATAAATGGTTTTTGGTGAGATACAAAAAGAGCACACAGTGTTTAAATTTCAGAGAAATGACTGAGAAGTGACTTGATTACAGTTTGCAAGTACCATCAAAGGGAAAAAATGCCAATTGCTAAAGCACTTGGTAATTTTCAGACAGAGAAAGACATAACAAAATCTAGAGACAGAAACTGAAATCAAACTGAAGCATGCATTTTTTAACAGTGAGAATGATTAAGCCCTGCGACAAGCATTAGTGCATCCTTCATTTCTTCAAATAAGCTCTGTTTACATTGTGGGAAGCATGGATAAAACCAAGTTACCAAATTTTATACATCTGTAGTTGGATGACGTATAATATTTGATCTAGGAGATATTTGACTGGAATAGACAGAGAACAGGAAGAGTTGTAATAATTGATTTAGTCAATTTGGCTTTTCTTTTCCTTCTCTCTAACTGGCTTATCCCTTATAGGCTACAAGAAAAGAATGAGCTCCTCTAAGAAGTAATTTACAGCAAGAGTCTAACAGAGATGCTACGAATCACCTTTTTGCAATTAAATTTCTCTATATTGACTAGAGTAGGAAAGTAGATAAATTTGGTGTGATATGTCTGAAGTTACTATTTTGCTAAATGAGAATTTGGGGCAAGAACTCTGTTTTGTAGGGAAAAGACAACTCATCTACTGCTATGAGAATATTTCTTAACTGCTTAAAGGAGAGCTCCCTGAATTGCTACATGTGACAAGAAGATGGATCTTAAATCACAAGAAGATACACAGTATTAGCTGATTGACGTTTTAGACACATACTGCAGAGTTTAATTCAGTACCCAATATGAATCAAATGCTTTCTCAGTTTTGAAACACTTTCAGAAATTCAGAAAGAATTTTGAGAGTGTCTAGATACCTCCCTCCAAAACTCAGACCCACAAAGTCTGATAGCTCATTGTCGTACCCTTAAGTACTATGATAATGGTTACTGAAAGATTTTAAAGGAAAACAATCAACCTTAACATTAGGGACCAGTGAGAAAAGATACTGAATGAGAAAATAGTGTGATTCTTCAGAGAATCTTTGCTGGAGTAATTTTACTAGTTATGACTTTTAGTGTTGAGATTAGGTGTGTTATTCAGAGTTAGTAATTGACTAAGGATTTCAACAGACCAGGCGTTCCTAGATACAGAGAAGTAAGGGCAGAAGAACTGTTATTGAACACAGAGTCCAGACAATTAAAGGTTTCTGTGATGCCAATCTAAGTTATGCTCCAAAGATAAGAATGACATGGGGCCATTTGAATTTTACAAAACTTGAATGAAAATAAATGAAGACTTAAAAATAATTTTATAATACTTCAAAAGTTTTTAGTCACATTTCTGAAAGTGACTCTTGCAGGTGGGATAAACATCCTGCCTTCTGCTTGGTTTCAGAGTATGGAACTTCATTTTGTTCTTGTGATAGCTTATAATGTACCAAATCCTTACTGCAGGGCTCAAAATTTTTACAATATCTACATGAGCAACTATTCTGTTACTGACACTGCCAAACTTTCATAAAAAAAACAGTGCTATATGAAGTTCCTCATAAACTGGGGGCTAAATTATGTTTCGCAGAAAAATACCCTCACAATTTTTGTTTTTTTCTATTGGGTGGACTCTTTACTTCTTTTATATCTTAGTGTTGACTTTGGATTTAGAAGAACTTCTTAGCTTGGGTAAAGAAACATCTTTATTGTGCATTGATGAGGTTATTAGTTTCCAAATATAACAGAGCACTGGAACAGGCTGCCCAGGGAGGTTGTGGAGTCTCTTTCTCTGGAGATCTTCAGAACGTGCCCAGGGATGTGACCCTGTGCCATGTATTCTAGGTGTCCGTGCTTGAGCAGTGGGATTGGATTAGATGATCTCTAGAAGCTCCTTCCAACCTCAACCGTTCTGTGATAACATCCATGAGAGATTTCTACATGCAGCTTGGAGATATTTCCTGGAACAATACTTGTATAATCTTGTATACTTATCCCTAGCTGTAAATGAAGGCAGTATTAAAATTCCAGTGAGTCTCCTAGTTAGTTTTTCATGTATGTTATTTCTGCATTTCTTAAACCTATTTGTGATACTAGTCACCAGAGAAATAAATACAGATTGAAAAACCTGGACAGAACAAATAATATGTATACATACATATATATATCTATATGTATGTAGTAATGATGAATGATGATCATCTCTGGGTTTCTGATTAGATCACAAATAAGTTTTCTTTCCCCTTTCTTTGTCTTTTTCCATTACAGTTCATATTATGTTAAATAAGACATAAGCTAAAAGTAATGAAATACTCTAATGATTTCTGATATGAAAAAAACTTGAAACAGAGCTAAGTATTAAAGATGAAAATTATCCCCGTAGTCTTTTGTAAGACCAAAAATCAAGGAGAAGAATAATTCTGATAACCTCCTCTCACATCTTGCTTTCTTGTAGAGCTGACACTTTATTCACTCTTTAAAATGTTCAAAAAAGGATGAGGATGTGCTCAAGACATAATAGTTGATATTAAAGATATGGTTGAATGCTGTAATGAATTAAAAGTTTTTCTTTCTTGAGTTTACTTTCAAGAGAAGATATAACCAAACAAAAATATGTCCCTTTAGAAACAGAATTACTCTTCTATTCAGAACACTGTGGCAGATTTTAATAATTTACTTTATCTTGTCTTTACCGGAAAAATGGAAACTTGCAAAACAATGACAAAGCACTCAATGTAGCTATTGACTTCTGATACTGAAATTTACTTCAAGGTAATTTCCACAGTAAGGAAATCTTCTTGATGTAATTATTCTTCTTCAGGAATTTTTTAAGCTTTTCTGCTTTTATTGACTTGTTCAAATGGACAACTAGTTTGTCTTTCTTCTTCAATAGCAATATTGATTTTTCTAAAATAAAACAGCCAATCAGTGTTCACTGAATTTTAAGTGAAATACCGTTACCTCCTCAAAGCAGTCTCAGGTTGTGAACAGTGTTCCCAGTTCCCTTCTGGTAACAGTTTTCACCTGGAATGGTTCATACATTCATACTTGCAGATCTATTCACCATTGAAACATAGAAGTGATTCTGATTGTTTCACTTGTGTTTTCTATGAAAATTTCATAAATTAATGTTATATATATTAAAGTATCTTGCATTTGCACAATGAATAATATTCTTAGATTGAAGGTTGCCAAGTAGCAAACTTCAAAAATGAAAGAGAGCAAGGAGGTTTAGAAATAGGCTTTGCAGAAATCTGGAAGAAATATAATATCTTTTCCAACTGTAAGATTAACATCAAATGCCTAAATTAAGACATTAAATGGTACTGTTTCATTAAGTAAGCAAATTTGATTATTTCATCAGATAACTTGGGGTAACAAGTTACATTCTGTTCACAGATCTGAGCATTTCATATTGTTTAATCATACATAAGCATAATGACTTTATGAATTTTGTAGAAAAGTATTTTATTTGATTATTATTTGAGTATAAACTACCTATGCGTGTAGCTTATGCTGTTCATAGCAGCATACACCTGTTGCCACATGAAAAACTTAATGGTTGAGTTAGAGTTGCCTGGTGAGTCCGCTGTATCTGTGTATGTCTCTTAAAGAAGAGCTATTAAGGAATAAGCGCAATAAATACTGACAACATAAGACAATATTGCAGAGAGTTGGGTCCATATAGATAAAAGGAGGAGACATTACAAAACAGTACTCTCAATAAGCATTTACTTTTACCTAGCCTTTTGCTATTTTTGGCTAGATTCATCCATTAATACAAAGTTTAGAGAAATTCTAGGGTTTGCTAATTTAATACGTGATTTGCCCTGCTTTAATTATACTTCCTCAAGCCACCAGAAATAGGATTAAGGATATGAGGAAGAATTTCTTTCTGTGAGAAATTCTTCTGAATCAAAAATTTCTTTTCTGTGAGAGTAACAGAGCATTGGAACAGGCAGCCCAGAGAGATTGCAGGGTCTCCTTCCTTAGAGATCTGCAAAGTCAACCTGGGTGTGACCCTGTGCCATGTGCTCAAGGTGCCTCTGCTTGAGCAGTGGGAGGTTGGTGATCTCTAGATGTTCTGGATGTTCTAGATGATCTGGAGATCACCTCACTAGAGAGGTGATCTCTAGAGTTCCCTAACCATTCTGTGATTCTGTGATCCTATGACAGAATGCAACCTCAGAAAGTTTGTTGATGACATAAAATAGGGAGGAATGACTGAAACCCAGAGTGGCTGTGCTGCCTTTCAGAGGGCTATGGACATTGTCTTACAAATGCAGGGTCCTGCACCTAGGGAAGAATAACCTCATGCACCAGGACAGGCTGAGAGATCACCTGTGCTGAAAAGGATCTCAGAGTTTGGTAGACAAGCAGTTACTTGACCATGAGGCATCAATGTCCCTGTGGACAAGAAGATCAATGGCATCCTGGATGCATTAGGAAGAGTGCTGCCAGCAGGTCAAGGGAGGTGATGCTCCCCCTGTACACAATCTTTCTTGCTGAGGTCACATCTACAATGCTGTGTCTAATTCTGTATCACCCAGTTCAAAATAGACATGGAGCTACTGCAGCAAGTTCAGTGAAGGGCTACTTAAATGATTAAGGGACTGGAGTATCTCTCATATTAGGAGAGACTGAGAGTTGGAACAATTCAGTTCTTTTTTAGAGGAAAGAAGACTGAAGTGAGATAGCTGTAAATATCAGTAAGTTCAAGAATCTGAAGGGAAGATGTAAAGAGGATAGAGACAGACTGAAACACAGGAAGTTCCATCTGAACATAAGAAAAAAACTTCTATAGTAAAATATAAGTATTCAGTTTTCTATTTCAATATTTATCCTCTTGCATGTTTTTAATGATTTAATCTTTGATGCTATTTTAGGCTAGAGCTTGGTTTGAATTGAGTTCAAGTGGTTTCAGATTGCTTTAGCTCTAATGGAAGCCTCAGGAAACAGAAGTCTCAAGTGAGAGTATTTTCAAGTGAATTGTCATTAGTTTATGCATGAAATTGAGCAGGATTAGCATTTCTGACAGTTACCGCTATGGCATATTCAAGTTTACTAGTAGGGTGAAAGTAAGCAGAGAAGAAATTTGTTAAATGATGAAGTCTTTAGTAGATTCAGATACTTGTTTCAATTCTGAGGCCATGTGATTTACTGTGAATAACTATACAATTAAAATTATTATTTTTTATTGTTATCATTGTTGTGTTTGCTTCATATGTCATTCCTTCATATTTATATCTCAGTTGTTTTTGCCTCTACAAATTCGAGAGTAATACACTCATGCAGTTATTCTTTAATTAGTTTCTACCATTCTACTAACTTGCCATGTCCAAACTCATTGAGTTTTAGAGAAGATTCCTGTTTTCTTCAAGTGGGCTTTGACTGGTTCTCTAGTAAGGGCTCTCTCTGTAAGTCCTCAGCAGACTTTTGCAAAGTTAGAAAGTTCTGCCTTATTGGTGGTTACACACAGTTGCAGTCCAGCCACAGGTTTTCATGGAGTTTCTTCATCACCAAGAGCACTAAGAGTGCTTTGCTGTTGAGTTCCAAGAGTACTCAAATCACCAAAGTGATTAAGAACTGAGAAAAAACTCACTAGCAGAGTCTCTATGAGTAGAATTCATTTACTTAAGTGAAGATGTGAGGGTTATTTTAGATCCCCTGTTCCCATCATGACTGAAGTACCACAAGGCTGGCATTTTTTTTTTTTCTGGGAAATATGCTTGCTTTGAGAGTGACAGAGGTCACCTACATGACCCACCCTTTCTAACTCAAATGGAAAGGTACATTATAATAAATGAATAATTCTTTAATCCAAACATGTAATGTAAATTGGCTGTTTTACGTAATTCCTTTTTCTTTGGCATCTTTATGAACATTGTGAATTTTTATTTCATAGTAGGTAAAAATCCCTCAGTAATAGTTGCTGGCTGTAAACAGTATTGTGTTTGGAAATTCATTCTCAATTTCCTTCCTTCTCAGCTCATAATGTTGTGCATAGATTTAGTGACCAGTTTAGGATGAGGCAAACAGCAAGTTTGGGCAAGTCACAGTGCAAGTAGGTGCTTCACACATATTTCTGACACAACTCTACCAATGTATTTCAATCCTATTCTGTAATACCAACTTTCCAGTTTATTCCTAGGATGCTCTTGAGCTGAGATGATTGCCAGACAGATGAAATTGTACAGAATTGTGGTTTTATGTTGCAGAAAATGAGAATTCCGCTTCCAAATGCTTTTTCTGTTTTCTTTATTTGTTCTACTTTGCACATATAGAGTGTTGTTAGATACTACACATTTACAGTCAAGAGACTGCTTTACCTTTTCAGATGCTTTGTTTTGGTTTATTTTCATGTTTATTCTCACATCAGATGCAATTGTTGTTGGTCTCTAGAATGTCATTTATTTGTTTCTTATCTAATAATCCAAGGCAGCAGGCATTACTAGTTCTAGGCCACTGCTTACAGTTAAATTAATTCTCAGCTTTGTGAGAAAATCCAAAAAGAAAAAGCTATGCTGATGGTTTTATGCAGTCTCTTTTAAACATTCTCCACTGTGTTACAGTGCTCTTTCTAGAATAAGGTTAATGCGGTTTCCTGGGGCAGTTCTCAAGCGTACATCATATTCAAACAACAATATCCCTTATTAAAGTAGTATTGAACTAATAATGAAACTGAAATGGCTAAGATATCTCAAAAATACGTTAATGTGGTAGAAAAGCTATTTCCATCTCCTGCAATATCTGTAAGTACTATATATCCTCTTGACTATTAGGGACAGTCAATAAAGGGAAAACAGGAAAAACATGGTGGTGCTCAGATTTAGCTTTGACATAGATTTTAGCTATGTATTGCATGTGATATACTCTCACTGAGCAGGCCAGGACAACTGAAAAAAAAAAAAAAAGAGAAAACATATGAGATTGTCTGCAGTATAGTATTTGCTTACTGTTTCTGTCCAGATAAGAACAGGACTGGTATCCTGGAGCAATTGAATGCTTCTTGCTATGATATTTCTCCCTCCCTCAGAACAGTATTTAACATAAAGATCAAGGTCCATATTAATTAAACTGTGTCTTTCAAGACAGTCTTCAGTCACTGTATATGTGAATTGACAAAAAAAGTCTTTTATTAAAAAAATAATGTTCTTCACCTCTTGCAGAGCATCCTTTCCTGGCTTCATGGTGAATGAAGTTTGCAGAGAGATATGATGTAGAGACGGCAGGCTGAATTAAGTCTACCAGAGTGTGTTAGTTAAATTAGCAAACTGTAGTTTGTTACAGCTTGAAATCCAGTCCAAGCCACAGCTGCAGTCCTAGGCAGCAACTAACACAGACTAACGACACAGCTTTTCTGCAACCTGGGCAACAGGACAGTATACACTCAGTAAGGCAGCCTAAAAACTGCTTTTCACATAGATTAAGAAGGATACTAAAATTAAAAATCACATTTATGGATAAGTACACCTTTTGCTTTCTCCAGGAAGCGGATGAGGCTGGATTTGACATTTCTTTCAGAATGGTGGCTTTTAATTTGAAATGTTTAGTGCAGATCCTGGACACTGAAACTGCAATACAGAACTTTCTTTGAAGGGCAAAGATATGTCTAGCAATGGTAGGAAATTATAAATGTGATATAGTAACTCCAGGAAAAATATTTCTACACTTGTAATAACATAGCGCTCATTAAATATCGATTTCACATTATAAAGCAATTTGTATCATGCTGCCTCATGATAATATAAAAATAGATGTAATTAATTTCAGCAGCAATTAAAATAATTATCAACAGAAATAAGATGACATTTATAATCTAAATAGAAAAAAATCTTCTCATTAATGCTCTTTACGGTAGCCACTTTGGACGTGAGAATGCTAAATCCTTCTTTAAACAACACTAAGGCTGTTATTGGTCTTGTTAAAATCCTTCTTTTTATGTTATATGCATATCGTTTGAGCTCTTTAGGGTTTCCAGCAGCTCACATAAAACAATTGACGATTAAAGCTATATAGAATATAGCTATCCTGACATGCTTAATAGCAATTATCTTGAGAAATAGTCAGCCAAAACCTACAAAATGTAAATGAATGAAGTGTGGAGGTTAAAGAGAAGAAATAGAAGTTACAGCACAACATGCTGTAATTTCAACTATCCTTCAGATCTAATTTGTGTTAGATTTTTCAGATAGACAACCAGAAAGCTCAGAGGGTTTTTTTTTTTTTTTTGTGGAAGAGGAGTTGCAAAATAAAGTGAAACAGTTTAGCAGAAAGAAAGAGCTCCTCCAGTACTCATTCACCTAAGCTGCCTACAGGTGTGATTCCGTTCCCTCTTTACAGTAGCTGTCTAGTTGTGGTGGGGATCATTTTTGCAGTATAAAAAGCTATTTCACATTGAGCAGTGGCAGAAGCAGGAACACCACTGACTCTCCTTGGTAGTAGTTCCTGTGTGATGATAAGAATCCTGCTTGAGCCAGCTATTTTTTTCATTTTCAACTGAATTTGTTAATTTGTTTGTCATTTTTGACAATACTCAGAAGACTAACATGCAGTTGCAACCAAAGTCAATAGAAATTTTGGCTGATATTTTACTGAAAAGTGACATAGAAAATCACATAAGGAAATAAATAGCTTTGTCGTCAGAATAGCATTTGAATAATATGGGATGTCTAAGGCCTAGGGCTATCCAATTAATGGTGAAGAAAGAACAGCATACCAAATAACCTTTCCCTAAATGAGCATCATCAATTTTGCGTACTAAATGAGGCAAAGACCTATGAAAAAGGAAAAATACCAATTTGTTAGTACGAGTGTACCATAATGTATATTCACAAAGATTTTTATTATGTTGGTATATCCAGTAGTTACTAATACAACAAAAAGTTCTTACTAAGATTTTTTTTTTTAATTCAGATGTAGAGCAAGCATATTTTTGTTTGTTGTAAATATCTGTTGAGAAAATTATGGTGGTTAAAATTTCAGTCACTTGGTTTTTGAGATGGCTTACTTTTCTTAGTAAGCTTCTGGTTTACAGAAGAGATATGATGAGAGGTCTGGGCAGAACGACCATGGGAGCTATGCTTGTCTCCCATTTGACCCTCCCTTGTCAGCTGGATGAGATGTTAGCCAGACTCTCAGAGAGTTAGCTTCAACTGTCAGTTAAAGCACATCATTATGCCTGGCCCGATATAACAGGTTAGTAGGAAGAAATGTAAAGAATACTAAAATAATGCACCCAATATATTCCTGCTTACTGCTTTCTGATCATTTTAAGCCACAAAAGTCTTTAGATTTAGCAGCCTATTTATCCCTTTGTGGGAGACCCTGACTCTTAGAGTTATCTGATTAAGGGACCAGAGCAGCTACAATATGAGAAAAGACTAAGCAAGCTAGGCCTCTTTAGCCTGGAGAAGACTGAGAGGAGATCTGGTCAATAGGTGTAAGTACCTGAGGGGAGAATGGAGGGAGGATGGGGCCAAACTCTTCTTGGTAGTGGCTAGTGACAGAACCACAAGTAATGGGTACAAGCTGAAAATCCAGAAGTTCTATCAGCATCTGAGGAAGAACATGTGAGGGTGACAGAGCCCTGGAATAGACTGCCCAGAGGTGTCGTAGAGTCTCCTTCTCTGAAGATCTTCAAACTTTGCTTGAATGCAACCCTGTGGCACGTGCTCTAGTTGCCCCTGCTTGTGCAGTGAAGTTAGACTAGATGAACTCTAGTCCCTTCCAACCTTCAACCATTCTGTAATTCTGTGATTCTGTTTCACATATTTATCCCTTGCCTTGTCTTTACCTTTTCTTAGTAGTGAAAAGTTAAATAAATTAAATAGACACTTTTCAAAGTTTTTATGTAGTTAATTGGTTTCTGTACGTTAGTAAAGGATTCTATAGATTTTTTTCCTGTGATTTTTTCTGTTTTACTTCTTCCTTTAATAATTGCTCTTCCTTGGACTGCAGAAAGAAACTGCAGAAATATTGTTATTTGTCTTTAAATTATTTACATACCTCCTCTAAGTAAATTTTTCATCTCCTTGCAAAGGATTTTCCTTTTTTTTAGCTTTTTTTTTTTTTCAGCTGTTTGAAGGGGGGCTAATTTGATTAGATCTCCAGATGATCCTCAGAGTTCAGAAGGGCTGGAGGTGGCTGGACTCATTTCTTATTAGGAACATCAGACACTGTGGTAGATGGCAGTATCTGATTCATGAACCGTTTTTTGACTGTAGGTCCAATCACCTTCAAAATAAGTAGTTGAATTCATGTGATTTATTCAAAAGCAACAGTTAAAAAGCAGGTTTCAAATGCAACGTTTCAAAGCAGTTTTCAATATCAGTACATGGAATTCTCTACTACACCTCGGGATGCTTATCTGTCTGTAGTGTACAAATGCGTAGTGATCACTCACCCAAGAAGATGCAGAGGGTTCTCAACCCTGAGAAGTCTCCTCAGGTAGCATTCTGACCCAAGTGGAGGAAAGCAGTTCGACTCGTCAACTGGTCCAAGAAGTTACAATGGATTATTCCCACCAGCTTCTTTCCTCCTTAGTTATATTTTATTTATTTATTATTTTGTA
>VZSG01000539.1:213070-258467 GCA_013398315.1 Nothoprocta pentlandii | reverse complement strand
AAGATTACATTATTATATTATTTTTATTTGTTTTTATGATTAAAGTTTATGATTAAAAAATTCAACCAGTATATGAGGGAATAACTTGACCATGGAATGATCTATTTTGAAATTTTTATTTATTTTTTTTCGCTATCGTCTTATTGTTGCTTTTCCAAGTTGCATGAACTTAAACGATACATATTAGCTGTTATCTTGAAGTCAAGCCTCATAAGGCTTATAAAATTGATTAGGACAGTCATTAATAACTAATTTGTGGAGGAAGTCTCTATCTAATTGCTAAGAAGCAAAGTGTGGCCTTATACTCTGACGTTCCCAGAGTTTCCCTTCTGATATATAACATGATCTTTTGTTTAACTATTGCTGTTATCTCCTCTGGGATATAGGATGGAAGCCTTAAAGGCACAAAAATTGTAGTCTAGATCTTCATTCACTGTAAATTAGAATAACTGGGTTGACTTTACTGAGATTACGCTGACTTATTTTAGCTGAAGAACTGGACCATATTCTCAGAGAAATAAATCATTCTTTTCCACAGAAATGTTATAATACATTTTTTTTTATTAAAAATTCCAATTATGTGCCCTGAAATAAATAGAAGTGATGAAGCCAGGTCTATGTTTCTGTCCTGTGAGTGTCACCTTATGACCCAAAAAACTTAATCCCTCCTTTTTTTGGACAGCTTTTCAGCACATTTTTATTAAACTTTTTTTTTTTTTCAGTAACATCTGCCTATTTTTATTTCATGTTTTCTCTACTCAGTTAAGAATTCTGTTCCCTTTAAAATTCCTGTGTAGATTCATCATTTCATACTTAGGGTTAACAGCTAAGTATTCCCAGGCTGATTTCCATTTATCTTCTTTCCTCATTTCTTCCTACTCATGCTCTCCACAGTAGTTTTCTTAAGGACTATCTGGCATAATTCCCACTGGGTCAGTAACGGAATATGACCAGGGTAGACCATCTTTGGAAGGAACTAAAAAATTTGCACTCTTGTGTGACTGTGTATGTGACATTTATGATGTTTATGGGACACAGATGAGGAGAAAAATGGCAGTGAATACTTTGTAAACACAGAGTTGACATAATTTTCTGTTATCTGTTTGGAATATGCGCCCTGGAAAGGAGATTCCTCTAGCTCAATTTTGGTATGATATTGCATAGTTATGCAAAATTCTTGAAATCTTGGGTATAGTGGGAGGAGCCTGTAAACCTCTTCTGCTTTTACATATCCTGTTAGCAGTATTTTCTGGTTTTGTGGCATATGTTCTTTGGTGCAATATTAATGATCTAACAGGATCTGTACTTTTTTTTTATTCTGTGATTTTGTAAATATTTGTCTCCATATGATAGAGAAATGGAGGAATGGAATTAGCTTTGTTTTCTGGCTTTAGTAAATGTCCCTTTTTGAATGGAGATTTTTTTGATTGTATAAAATACTGCATTGGAAAAGGGGGGACTTGGCATTATGTGTTTTCTGTTTTCTTTTTAAGTATGATGGTAAGGTTATAATGTTTTCCAATGTGGATGCCTATTTATGGCATAATTTTTTGACAATTTAGAATTTGGATAGTATGCATCTGATTTTAAGAAACCAGTTTTTCAAATTATCTGTTCTGTTTGTGTTCATACGCAGCTAGACAAAATTCACATTATTGATTTTTTGACTATAGATTTATTTTTTGTCTCCCAGAAGTCATATTTTCACTTCTTATACATACATTGATATATCCAGTTGAACTGTGGGAAAAATAATAATCCTGGATGGATACACTTCTGTATAACTACTATAAAGTCAGATCTGATAAGAGAACTATAAAGAAAATGTTATATTGCTTCTGCGTAACTTCTTTGCGTCTCCTCCATTCATGCCATCAAAGCCCATGGTAACAGAACTAATTGAAAAATCAGCCAACGATCAGAACTCAACTGAATGGCATTATAGAAATACTGTAAAGCAATTTAATTAACCCCTTGTACACCAGGGAAATACGCAAATTAATTTGCTTATTTCCCCAAGCTTTTTTGGGGGAGCTATTTAATTAACATGTGTTTGTAAATTCTGTGCTTTGATAGTAGCCTTACAGTCCGGGGATACAGGGAATTAGCACTGAATGGGGGGGAAGTGCTCTTTTTTTAACCTTCAAATTTGTCTCACACAATATATCTCTAGAGGATTATATATACAGTTATATACAGTTTCCTGTGTAACTTTTTTGGGTCAGTGCTTAATAATATTTGCAAAAGGAACATGATGATGAAGTAGTTTTGTTGTTTTATTAAAAAAGAAACAAAAACAAAACAAACAAACAAAATAACTCTCTTCCAGTACAGTCATAGGTATTGCCTGTGCTTGGGGATAAATTTCTGTTCATGGAGACTGCAGTCACCAGAAAAGCTGGCAGAAACATTGAGTAAAATAAGGCAGCGGTTTGTTTCCCGGATATTGAGCACTTTCCAATTTAGGCATTACAAACAAGTAAGTGCAGGAGAGTGTCTGAAAAGGAGAGCTGGCTGAATATCAGAGAAGTATTCTTCCATAGATAAATCACTCGACAAGTGTTGCTGGGGATCACCAAATAATTTATGTGACAAATAGGAGATGGTTTGCCATACAACAACCTGAATACAAAAACATCCCTGTTAATTAAAAAAAAAAATATGAAAAGCAGTAATATTCACTGGCTTTTAAATGCAGCATGCGTTACTCAATCAGGCTTACTAAATAGCAGTCTGAAGACTGCACTATGCTGGTGAAAGGGCATGCTGACATTTTAAGAACTGTGGAAGATTTAAACTTTCCTGTTGTGCTCTTTTCTTAATGGCTCTTTCTCTAATGGCTGGAAAGGAGCCTCTTCTGCTCCCGAGCATGCTTTAGTATACAGAAGCCCTGCAGAGGACTTCTCTGGCCAGGGCACTGTGGTTATTATCCAACAACATGGCCATAGCAATTCTTGTCCCTTCATGCTGTTGACCAAGTTTTTGCCATATATCGTTATGAATTGATGCACACTCGTGACTTGATGGGAAACAGACCAATTGCAACAGGTCAGGGCAACAGGCGATAAATTACCACAGGAGCTATGAGCTGCCTCTGAACACTGTATACCTACTTCCACTCTTGGGGATTAAAAATATATTTCACTGTCCTCAAAATTCCTCATACCTAATTCTGAACATATGAACTCAAACTGTTAATTACAGCAGAGAAATGAAAAAGTGTTAGGTGAATGAGCATGAAGGAAACCCTATACTCTGGGTTTGGTTATTGCAGGCTATTTGGCCAGGTAGGATGTATTTTCTCTACTTAAAAACCTAAATGACAAAAATTTTAGGTTAAGCAATCTGATTAAATTTGAAGAGGTGTTTAAAGAAGATAAATTTAGGACTTGTCAATGTGTCTAGTGCCTGCTAAAGTGTACTGGGATGTCTTTAATTAGAACTATGTCACACATCTATTGTTCCAGTTTAGCTCAGTAATTTAGATCCAGGTGTAACATCTTCGTCACAGTCAGTGAAAATGAAGACGTAATTAAATTATTGGAGATCAGGAAAAATATAGATTGGGTCTTCTGCTTTTATTTACTAAGTATCAGTAAAATCTCTTGATGTTTTCCAAAATGTTTCTATACAGATTTGCTATTTAGGAGTTTATAGAATAGCTGTGGATGCTAGTGCTCATCTGAAATTGAATTCGAGGTAGTTTGTTTCCATTCAGACATTTTAAATAAAAAATGAGTTTCCTAGGGAGATAATTATTGAAAAGTACTCAGTAGTATGAAATCTTACCATAAGTAAGAAAAGATTTAAACAAAAGCTAATTTTTGGTTATTGTCAGCAGTTTGGCAGTTTATTGGAGGACATAAAGCATATGTAGATATATGATGAGTACATATTTAGGGCTTTCTCTTTTATCATGTGAGAGGGCACAGGATTATGTCCAGATTAGTCATGTGATCCTGAGGAGGCAGGTTATTAAATGTTATGAGTCTTGAAATAAGCATGTTTCTTTAACATAGGTTTACTTAAACTATCAATCAGATATTTTAGATATAGCAGTTGCACTTGGACTATTTGCAAAGGATTGTTTCAGTTTTGAAAAGGAAGTGTGTGTCAAAGAGGAGATAGATTTAAAAACTGTTATCACTGCTCCATTCATCTAGTCTGAACTAGTCTGAACACCAACTGAGTTCACTGAGCTATGACTCTGTTGATAAGGTTTATTTCCCAAACTATTGATCATTTTTGTGACTCTTCATTGGATCCTTTACCATTTACAGCATTCAGTTTTAAACTGCAGCTGCTTCTGGAATATTTTTTCCATTTGTAGAGAGTTCACTGTGTTGTATGTTGTAAAATGCATTTGCTATATTTATCATATGGCATATTTACTTCCCCATTGTCTTATGCACTGAAGTTCTTGATAATCTTTTCTGATACAGGTTTGCATTGTTCATCTGACCATGTTCAATGCTGATGTTTAATGGGACCCTTACTTAGGTAGGCTCTGTTTTCTTAGGATTTGATCATCTCTTTTTGCATATTAAGACATTATTTACTTGTATCTTGTTTATTAATTGATCTAGATTATTCTCTTCATTATCTACCAATTATTCCATCATCTGCTAATTTATCCACTCTCCCTGATTATCAGTCCTAGTAGGTCTCCCTTGTACAGGTATTCCATGACAACTATTCAGCTACCTAGATTTCAATTGGAATTTGTACCTTCTCTTGAATTTGTGTCATTCTTACTCCTCAATCTTTATTTTATATGGCAAAGTCTGACATACTTGGCTGAACTTGGCTGAACTGTTGTATCTGCTATCTTTATGTAACAAAATTAAGCTAAGCTAAGCATGGTTGAATCAAGAATTAATAATTGTAGTTTACAGAAAAGAGCCTTATATAACTTCCTTAGAACCATAAAACAATTCAAAGTTTGCAAAATTTTTAATAATATTCCAGGCAACTACTGGAAGTAAAAGTATGTGGGAAATCCTTTTCAAATGGAAAAGTTTCTAGTGAGATTCCAAAAGAAATGACCTAAATCCATTAAAAAAAAAATCTTTCTTTTGTCCCAAATACTTGGATGAAAATAGAAATGCCTGTTTAATCAAATGTGTAAATGATTCCAAATTTGATGCAGTGTTTGAAGAGAAGCACAAACAGATTACATACTGCTTTCTAGGTTTCACAGCTGTGTATATCTAAGAGTAAAAAAAATGGAGGTTGTGCTGATAATACAAAAGATGACAAATTTTTGAAAAGTATGTGCTTAAGAGAGAGCTTGAATCTTGATTTGGAAACTCATTGAGTATAACTTAGGAGGGCAAACTGGTGGCTTGGACTACACTAGGCTAGGACAACTGCTTAAATAGGAAAATATCACTAGAAGCAACAATTATTTCTGAGGAGGAATTTATTGGATGCTCCTCGGTGAATAGAGATGGCTGCTGAAGTCTATCCAGTGCAATGTAATTTCTAGTATGTGATCCCTCCTACACCCCTGCTGCTCCCTGACTACTGTGCTGGACTGTGGTTTGTACCAAAAGGATGATAGCATTTGTAAATTCCTGGACGTTTTTTCCCCAACTTCCTTGATTTGTCTAAACTTGACTACACACAGATATAGAACTATAGATCTAGGATAAAATCCTCCTAATTTTAAGAGTGCTAATCACAAAGGGAAAATTGAGAGAACAACTGACAGCCTCTTTGCAAGTCACAGAAACACAGAATCACAAAATGTTCAAGGTTGGAAGGGACCTGTAGAGACCATCTAGTCCAACCCTCCTGCTCCAGCAGGGACACCCAGAGCATGGGGTACAGAGTGGTATCCAGGTGGGTTTTGAAGACCTCCAGGAAAGGAGACTCCACAACCTCTCTGTGGCAGCCTGTGCCAGGTCTTTATCACCTGAACAGTAAAGTTCTTCCTCACATGGAGATGGAACTGCCTGTGTTGCAACTTACACACATTGTCCTTTCACTGTCCACCACTGAGAAGAGCTTGGTCCCTTCCTCTCTACATTCCCCCTTCATGTACTTATACATACTAATCAGTTGCTAAAGTAACTAAGGCTATTTCACAGTGAATGACTCAGAGAATGTAATCTGTTCTCTTACCTGAAAAAAAGATTACATGATCTGATCATGATCTCTGAGTACCTAACGGGGGAGAAGATTTCTGATAGTAGGCTCTGGCAGTTAGTCATAAGACTAAGATACAAAGACTGAAAGGTCTAAGAATTTACGCTGTAAATAAGACAAATTTGGGGTAGTCATAGCTAGTCAGTGGAAGCAGTTGCTCAGGAATGGGAGGGAGTCTCTTATTTGCTCCAAGATTTAAATCTATGTTAAGCATTTACAATCTCACGGAGTCATTAAACATACAGATGAAGAAATAGTTTTGTACCTTTTAATAAAATTACAGAGAATTTATGAGGTTTTAATTTAAACTCATTTTTCCCATTTTTTTTTTTCATAATATAATTCCAAATATCAGTCAAACAATAAAGTCAGGAAGATATTGATCACCTAGACTCTTTTGAATGTCCTTTAACTTATCCCTACTACTGGAAACTATTGATATTCAAGTCTTCCTTTCAGAACTAATTTTTCTGGCTCCATTCTCTCTCCTTCAGGCTTCTAATGCATAATATAATAATATAGAATGTAATACGTTTTACATCTTATTCCTCATCCAGATAATTCTGCTGGGATACTACTTTTCAGCCAGTAGGAAGTAGGAGGAAACTGGAATAACCCTGATCTCCACTGGTAATTTGTTCTCTGCTATGGCTGGCCTAGGGAGATTGGTCTGTGGTGATGATGTTGCATGAAGGTATTAGAAACTGACACAATTATATTAAGCTATGTCCCTTTTTGAGTTTTTTTCTTCATAGTTTTGGAATGATATTTCTTTCTGAAGGAATATTTCAAAAAACTATTTTGAAATGGACTTGAGAAATGAGTGAGCAGTAAAATTTGCAAGAGTTATGTTTTAGTTAACCCGGGCACTTTCTTTCGTGTTAGCTTTTTAATGTGGTTTAGATTTTAAATTCTTCAAAATGAGATCTTAGTGAATAGTCAGTAACAGCATTCAAGTCACCGTAAAGGAAAATGACAAAATGACTTCATAAAAATCTCAACAAATGCAAGCTAAAGGCATTTTCAATTTATATGCCAAGGCTCTAAGCAGTCATTGAAATGAGCTTTGTGATTTTACTTTCAAAGCGATTACTCTGAACCTAAATAAGTATCTGTCAATAACTACCAGCCAGGATGTTGACCTTTTATCTGTCTTAGGAAAAACAGTGCAGGTCTGTGGAAAGATATGTCTGAAATGCTTGCTTCCAGCATAGCAGATGCCATTAGCTGGCACTTTTTGACTTAACTCTGAGGTCAGCACTCTTGTCATTGCAGTTATGACAGTTCTGCGGTGCTTTAATAGTTATATGCTCAATTGCTAATTACTGCCTACTTCTAGACATGTTTAGAGGAAATTAGCTAAGAAAATATGGATTATTTTAATTTAGAAAATCATTTTTTAAAAATAAGTCCCCATTTTACCTTGAAAAAAAAAAATCTGTTATATGTTATAGATCCATTATTAAGAATACCATATTTCTGAGAATGATATTGCTTATAATATTCCAACAGGTACATAATGAGTCACATTATATTGCCACTCATACCACATTGTCATGTTCCATTATGCAGTGTGAAAAGGCTTGCAAAAGTTGCTCAACTTTGCTAAACTAGAAAATAAGATTGACAGTATTGGTGCAGGTTGGATTTCTCAGGAGAGGAAATGTTCTTTCCAAGCAGTAAGTATTGCTTACTATAATGTTCATTTCAAAGCTATAAGCACTGCTTTGATTACTAAATAAGCACCTACTAAATATAACCAAATTTCTCTAAACTTCACTCAGATTTCTGTTTTGACTTTTTGAATTCCACTTTAGGAAAGACCTGAAACCAAATTTTTGAAGTATGTCATCTCCCATTTGATTATCTACCACTTAGTTCGAATAAAAGATAAGAAATTAAAATAGTTTTTTTTTTTTTTTTTTTTTTTTTTCCAGATTCCACCTTAAAGATTGTAACTGCTTGGCTTTCACTTAAACTGTAAATCCCATTCCTGGTATTACAGTCCCTTATGCAGCCCAGTGATTTATTTATGCTTTTCTCTTAGCTTTTCTCTTAGATGAGTGTGGAAGGGATGCCACAGCAATTGAATTTTCATTCTGGGAAGACTGTAATGTCTCTGTCAAGTTTATTTTTCTTTTTATTTTCACCAACTCAAGTCGTATTTTCCCATGTAAATGGGTCCTTGTTTGTCATGCTGTATCCAGCTGCAAACCAGATGCCTGAAGATTTTGGTTAATTGGACTGCCACCAGGAACCTTTATGAATGAGTACCATCACGTTCTAGGTTTCCATCCGTCTTCAAAATTTCATTAAAATTTTCTCTTTTCATCTCTCTACTGCCCTTGATTCAGGATCTATCCATCCAGGATTAGACATGGTGTCCATAGATTGTCCCCTGATAGATATTGTCCCCTGACTTTTCTTCTTACTTAATTTGTTCATCAAAAGATCGTATGCTCCAGGTTGTATAGACAAAGTCCTGGTAAGTGACTTATAAAGGAGACAGAAGGATAGAACACCTTTTTTTTTTTCCCCATTTGGGAACTAGTGTAAAGAATATAACTGATGCTAACTACTTTCCATCTGTAATCATATAAAATATGCTGTAGCAGCACCTGGGACTTGTTTCATAAACCTTGAAGGGTTTAGTGGCATGGATTGTTAAGTCTCTTAAGAAAAAGCAACAATGTTCTGTTCAATGGCAACAAAAAACACTCAGAAACTGCTCACAAAAGATTGTAAGCTTGCAATAGCACAAGTGACCTTTTGCTACTGTTTTTTTTTTTTTTTTTTTTTTTTTTTTTTTTTCCAGGTTTGTTTTCTTAATAAATGCACAGTCTGCTAACTATTAGTTTGCCTCATCAGGTGTAACTATATAAACAGATTCTTTTTTTTTTAATAATTTCTCTGTCAAGAATAAATTCTTGAAGTAATGTAACCAGACATTCGAGCACTCCTTTTTTTTAGCTAAGATTGGTAGAAGAGAAGATTGTTCTAATGTAGCCTGTGACACCTATGAACTTACATATATTTGTGCAAATAAATTTTAAGTTTTAAAATGGATAAAATCTTTACCATATGGATTTCCCAAGGAAAAGAAAACAACATGACCTTGGATAATACCAATACTTCGATAAAGTTTTACTTTATTATAAAAAAATGGCCATTGATAATATAAAGAACTCCATGTTATCAATTTTTAATAGGTGATTGGAATATTAAAGCAATTTATCTGCTCTAATTCAAGGGAATTACATTAAACAAATGCTGATATTTTTTGATCACAGCTGCTCTTTTAACAACTATTTTAGTTATCAGAAAAAAAGCTGTTTAAGATACAGGAAATGAAACTTTTCATGTAAATGCAAGTGTGACAAAAATGTTAAGAAAGCAGTCAATTTTAATGCATCATTTAAAATTTTCTGTTGGTGGCAAGCATCTTGACAGTGGCTTATGAAGTTACCTAATGTCACGAACAATTTGCAGATATGTTAGTTAAAATATACAAGTAGTTTTCCATATTGCTTGCTGTGATTTCTTCTTCTGGATGTTATTCAGGAGAGTTGTTATTGCCAAAGCCTAATTATATGAATTACTCTCTGAAAAGTTGAAAAGTTTCAGATATTCTTATCAAACAAAGAGGTTTCAGGAGATAATTGGCTTAGATATAAGCCTTAAAAGAAATAGTAAGACAAAATAAATTAAACTGTCCTATTTCATTTGGTCTCATATCAGCAATAATAAATGCAACAATGGCTTATACTGTCTTGAAAAATATCATTAGAATGGTGTATGCTACTTTTAGTCTGTGAAAAATTCAGTGAATTTTTCTTATTACTAATGGTAGGCTATGGCAGGTATTTGGCAAAAAAAAAAGTGAAATCAAACCCTACTCAGATCAGAAAAATGCTGTCACGTATTCACTAGTCTAAAGACTTTTCTGCTGTGATCTGGAAGAAGTTTATTAGTGGTCTGTGGTGAGTCAGTTGATAATGTATTTTGATTCCTTTACTTGTGCTAGATAGACTGCATTTTTAAAAAGCAAAAAATATCCATTAAATACTTTCCTTGTTATTTTTCTTTTTAAGCAGTTTCTGCAATAAGCACAGAGACCATTAGTACAATGCATTAGTGTCATGAATATCAGAGGAAGTGGTCTAGGAAGTAATATTGTCTCAGAATGTGGTCTACAGTATAAAAAAAGGTTTTCAAATTGCTATGCTAGACAGTTAATTACAGTGTTTGTGAAATACAAGCTCTGAAATGCATAGCATATGTTTGGGAGCTTTAAAAACTAAATAATAATAGTGATCATTAGTATCACAGAAGTGAATTAATACGGTGATTTTAAATATTTTATCAACCCCTTTTCCTGTCTGACAGTAATTTCAGGATCAAGATATTAATTCATAGAAGATATACTTGCAATGGAACATCTGGTTTCTTAGCAAATTTCCCTAAGTACTCATGCTCAAGGCATATGCTGCTGGGAAGCCTGCATTATCTGATGGATAAGTAGTTGGATGACTACTCTCATTCTGGTTTTACAAAATATTTTACCACACTTTTTAGCATTACATAATATATGCATTAGAAATACAGCTGTATCATTGGTTTTTAAGGCAACTGGATTGAGGTAATCATATGTAGGGAACAGGTAGGGATTGAAAGAACACTAAATCTTAAGCAGTTAATGTATGATAAATCTTCATAAAATAGCTCATAATGGAAGAATACAACGTTACCCACAGTGATGATTACCATACAGTGGCAAAATACTAATATTTATACACTCATTCATGGTTGGTGAGACAATAAGTTGTGGCTATTAAATTCTTATATGTATAATCTATTCAAAAGATAGAACAATAGACTTGAGCAAATACGCAAATTTAATAAAGGATTTGGAACTGATAAACTGTAATCATACTCAAAACAATGAAATAATTGTTAAATATTTTTTTTTTTATGATACATTTCATCATTTATCCCAGATAACATAGTATAAGGGGCCAACCTTTAGTTTATTATACTTGCATTCTTCACAATGTGGAACCCATAGACCCAACTTTTTGTGATAAAGAACAGAACTTTCATCAACTTTTATTGATTTCATGAAGGAATTATATTTTATTGGGAGCTGAACTGGTTTGCCCCCTCTTATCAGAGGAAACATAGATTGTAGCTGGTCTCATGTTAATGTTAATGTCAAATACTACTAGTTACTTCTATTCTTGTAGTAAAGCAAAATGGATAAGATGAAATGACCCAATTTCCTACAGGAAAAAACAGACAGTCAAGCAATTGTATCACTTCAGTAGTAAATATTTAGGTTCAAATTGAGCATAGTTAGTTCAGCAGATAATCTGAAGGACATCTGGTAAAATAAGTCCCTTCCCAGGCAAGGAAGTGTAAATTCATATTATGTAAGTTGATTGTTATCACTGAACAAAACGTACTGATCCGGGCATCGCTCATGTCTAAAACTCTTTTGCAAAAGATCTAATTTGAGAAAGAGAATGATAACAATTCTGTGTGCAGAAGAAAGGTTTTCATCTGAAATCATAGCAGAGTAATAAAACAGATAGGTCTGTGCAAACTAGGATTAATCCCTTTTTTCTTGAAGATTTGAGTTTCAGACTTACTTTCTTTTGTACCTGCCATTGTTTAACTTTTGATTTCACGAACTTAGTGTGCACCCCACTCACATATCCCCTGACATTGACCAACAAGTTCAATAACTGTGTAAACTTAAGCGTGTAATCACATGAGACTTGTTAAATAGGAAACTATGTTATAAATATTTGGATAATTATAGTATTTAAATAGGTGCTTTTACTTTCTATTTGCTTTTTACTTACTATGATTTTAATAATGGTAAAAAATAATATAAGTAAGTATTAGTTCAAGTATAACCAAAATATTCATATGGTAGCCTTGGTAGTATTGTAAATCTCTGAAGTCCTGTCTTAATTTTAACAGTGTCAAAGATAATCAATGGCTTTGGCATTTGTCCTGGTGAGTGTGTGCATGTAAGCATGCATATGCTTGTTATATATAATGTATAATTTTCTTAATGGTAGTTCTCTCTGAAAACATCTGTATAAGGTAAGTAATTTGCATGGTCAGCATTTCTCCCCATTTAAAAAATATATAGCTTTGGAAAATGTCTTGCTCATTTGTGTTTTTATCTCAGCTGTCCCTTTTATGAAATACCTTAAATGAGAGTAGACATTTCTTTTTGCATTTAATTTTATGGGATTGTATTTAGGGCTTTTTCTAAGTTTTCTATTTATGACCATGTTTTCTCTTAAAGCAAAAATATAAATGACTGCCTCCTTTTATGGTTAGTGCAAATTGCAAACATAAATCAGTGTGCAGTGGTTCATGGTGCATACATGCATAAAACAATGTGCACTGGGAAAATTGTGAATAAATAAAAATGTTATGCTCATGTGTTTGAAGTATTTCTAGTTGATATTTTTTGCACTGGGAACTCCCCCCTCCCAAGATTTGGTGGAAGTAGTAAATATAAGTTAATAATAAGCATATGCCAGAAGGCCATATGGGTGTTCTGAAGGCAGAATACTGTGGTCGTTAATGTACATATAGCGAATCAGTACAAGAACAACTACCAGCAGCGTTACTGAGGTGGAAGCAGAAGAAGACCCATAAATAGTGGTATATGAAGCAATAGAGCTGTACCATTCTTCATATTTTTCTTGACCAGATCAAGCAGTTTAAAGCTGTTTCAGTCTTCTGGAATGCTGATCTGAAACATGGAGGAAGAAAAAAAGAGGATGAAATTTTGTTCACTGTATCTTTCTTGATAAAATAGTAGTGTGGCTGCACCAAGATGAAACATATTGCACATTTTAGGAGAGAGCTCCTTTTCATCTTTTCTTTCATGGTGAATGACTACTATGTGTTTCTTATGAAGTTATTTGTAAAATATCTTGACCAGGGCAGCCTGACTGAGAGTAGTCTGAAGACCAGCTATGGCTTTGCATAACCATTTTCCATGACTCCTCTTCAGGAGTAGAGAGGCAGGCTGAATGTATTCTGCAGGCAAGCAAGATTTACAACTACCCAGTTGCCCCAGCATTTGCCCATAAATGATGAAAGGGATGTGGCTGCTGCGTGGTCAGAAGGTGGCAGTTCCTGTCCATAGGCAAAGTGTTAGATGCTTGCCCCACAGCAACAATTTGTAGCCTCTCCAAGTGTGACAAGAACTCAGCACATGCCACGTCCACCCTCACAGCCTGCGGCAACACTGCAACTTGTTTTTTCCAGGCAAGCAATTGCTATCCGTAGCAGGAATGGGGACATATGTTCAGGAGGTGGCTGAACCTTGGAAGAAATTCAGAGAGAAGCATTCTGAGTGATTTTAATGCACGTTTAATAGACTCGTATTGCAAAGTATTCTCCAGAGACTCCTCTCTTCCTTGACTGCCTGTAGACAGATCTCGAGGAGCGTACTCTCTTTACAGAGCATCAAAATGAAAATCAGAAACTATGTTTCTTCTTTCTACTCAAAATTCTCCTGTATGTTGACTAAAAGCTTTCTGTGTACAAATCCTTCGGCTACTCAGTTTGATCTTGGGCAATAAATAACAGTTCTAGCATTCTTCAGCAGAATTTTCCTGGAGGAGTGTGGGCTATTAACTGAAGTGATTACTTCAAGTAACGCATACACATCAAATATATTCTGTAATGCCTCAATAGCTGTAACAGAAAACCATTTGTCATATGTGCTACTTATTATGAGTTCCAGCAGTAAATATCAGCTTTAGAGAAGTACCTTAACTTTTTCTTTCTTCTTTTCTGAAAAATCCATATATAGAACTTGTTCATACTTAACGGCTCACTTCCATGAGCAATGCAGAAGACTTTTTAGTAAGTCTGAGTGATTCACATATATCTCGAGCTGTTTACTTTCCATTTCTGTATTCTATAAGAACTATCTTTCCTTTTCTATTGTTGTACAAGGATGTCTGATTAATGCAGTTGGCTGATGTCAGTTGGCCACGTTCTTCTGACATGTTAACTTGAGACTAAAGCAAGTTCTGCATGTCTGAGAAAGGTAATATCTGCTAGTTCTCTACTAGATCTTATACCTGCTAGAGTTATCTCTGTTTTTTTTTTTTTTTTTTAATTATTATTTCTTGTTTACTAATTAACTGAAATCATCTGGAAACAAAATAATCTCCAGAGAAAAGACAGCACATATTTTCCTTGTAAACAAGCAAATTGTTCTCAAGTCTTCATGATGGAGATTGTGTGAAGACTTTCAGGGCTAAAGCTACATGTTCTTTGTGTCCTGTAACTTCGATGGTCAGCTTCTTGACAGTGCCTTTGGATGAGTGTATTTTCTTATTAGTGACAATAGCAACTGAGCACATTCTTATTAGTGACAATAGCAACTCTACACATTTAAAGACAGCTGTTGTGTAGATGTTAGCTCCCAGAATACACTTTGAACTACAAATGCAGTAAAGAAATCCAATCATTCCTTTCAATATTTTAGTGATTCTTTTATTTTTTCTTCTAGGATAATCTATTTAATGATACAACAACTTGAGACCTAAATGAGGAGAACAGCTCAGATCAGACATACTTTCCTTTATATAAGGCATTGGTTAAGTTACTTGTCTCTTGGGACTTTACAGTTATGAATCTATCTTATATATTCTCTCCCTCTGGCCCCGCAGCAATGATGAATGTGCAAGTTAATCTTAGACAAACAGAATCTTTCTTCCCTGGTAACTTTTCATATAGACCTTCGTTGCTTATTTTCAGCCTCTGTACTGGCAGAGGGTTCTGGCTGCCCCAAAGGCCATGACAAACCCTTCTGAAATGCCCATGCACTTTCACATACCATTGAGGAATCACATGGATACTCTACAGATAATGATTTTATACAAAGTACTGGATTCCCAGCTCCCTGCAAACATCCTGATCCTGACCTTCAGGTAAGGTTACAGCCCTTAATTTCCTCTAATTCATTGCATATGCACAGTAACAATATATATTGTAGAGATCACTTTAGAATCAAGAAATTTTTCTTGTAATGAAGCGCCTATAAACTATAGATCTCCCTGCAACTGAATTTTATATCATACATGAACTGTACACAATTCTAGTCTGTTATTGCAGTGTTATATGTTTTTCCAGATGTGTGTTGAGTAATTAACTCCTGAGTGATATCACATCAGTTTCTGGTGATAAATGCACAGCTAAAGGCTATCTGTCAGTTTGCTTGTTTCTAGTCACTTTATACACCTGACCACATCTATTCAGCACTTTCAAGTTAAGCTGCATAAGAGAAGTCAGAATTTTTTAGCAACTGCTTGCCAGATCACAACATATTTAACAGCTATTTTAAAGTAACGCAGTATCAGTATAAAGAATCAAAATTCGTAGCTATTACATCTCATGGCAATATATATTCTCATGTCACGTTTCAAGTCCTATAGCTAGGCTAAGTACAAATTTGAAATACTCTTACTTTCTGTACTCAACACCAACAATTCTGTGATATTTCTAGGGCAGAACATCCTTACACCAGCCAAAGTTAGAATTTTTCTGAATCAAGATTTAATCTCTAGTGGGATTAGAAGCAGTATAAAAACAACTCATTAAGGAAGGGATATGGTATTTCAGTTTAAATTTCATGAGGATTCCTCTTGTTTTTTTTCTGGTCACTTTGTTTTTTTTCTGGTTACTTCAAAGATAAGGATACTGTGAACTTTGGAAATGTGCCTTTGGAAGAGAGTTAGCTAATTTTGGGAAAGAATTGTGTGTCTATTCTTGTATTTAATCTATTTCTTGGATTTCCATGTTAATGACTTACTTTCATATTATTAATTGTCTTCCCATTTTCCTTTGTAGAAGAATACTGATGTTATAAGATAGAATTATTTATTCTTTTCCAGCAAGCTGTGAATTCTTCAAGGAATATATCTCTCAAATTGAAAACTTTTTAGCCTTTTGTTTTTTTTTCAAGTGTGCGAGGTATGGTATATGCCTCATGCTGATGAAAGCACTATTTTTTTCTCTGTTGAGAGATCTATATACAAACATGGATCTGAAATTTACTGAATAATTAATTTAAATATTTTCTGAATTCATAACCTGTAACTGCTTGTGAAAAACTGCACCTACTTCACTTTTAATATGTAGACACTTCTTTGCTTTCTCAAACTGCATGAATTGAACAATCGTATTAGGTATTCTCTAGAATAAATAGAAAGTAAACTTTAAATAGTTGGTTCTATTTAAATAGTTGGTGCATTTTCTAGGGATGATGCATTTACCAGCAGAAAAATAAACATTCTAATCCACTCTCTCATGCTATACCAGCACATATAATGCTAGACAGTCTGAATGTGAAAAATTGAGCAATAAAATGACAATGAGTATTTTCTGTGAAAGCAATGCTTGGCTTGTACAAGCGTGTGATGCTACACACTTTCAGTAGACTATCCACTGATTTCAGTGGAATATTTACTAAGCAAGTACGGTTTAGGGCTCAGTGTGAAGCCACAAGTGGTTTTATTTTATTTTATTTTTTTGGTATTGCAGTGGATGACATTAACTGTGGAATGTCCCTAGTGAAATCAATGGAACTGTATGCAGCATTCTACAATAAAATATGTCCTATATGTTTTTTTTCATGTAATAGAATTTAAAAGGATAAATATCCACTTCTGCTCATTCTCCATTTTCCACGCTCCAGTGTTAATGGGCACAGAAACTGCAAATACTTTTTTATATATCTTTGTATTGTTAAAAATTTCAGCTGAGTGGACCTACATTCGTGACAGAACAACAGTGAAATCACTGTTATGCTATATTAAAAAAATGTATGTAGCTATCAGCTGCGCCTAGGAAATATGACAAGATGTTTAAAAAGAGGCTTATTTTTCAAAATTATCTGTTGGGCAAAGGTAATGTCATCATAAAAAAGTCAAATGTTTAACTTAAGATAATTTATGTACATAAAGATTTGTGGCAACTGCCAAAGAACAGTGAGGTCTGACGATATGTGTTTTTCTACCTAACATTTTTCTGTCCTCAAATATATTCAGGTCACAAAGTACAGTTAATTAACTGATGTATTTTCTTTGCTGGAAGCACTACTGTGTATTCTATTCTTTTTAATTGTTTCCCTGGCTAAATCTTGACGGAAAAAAATAATAATTATGTACTGTATAGTAATACAATCGCATTGTAATTATCTGCCTTATTATCCCATTGGTTCATCTTGCATGCTATCAGTGGACAACAATTCTGACAATGTACAGCAGTACCTGCCAAATATTGTTTGATGTTGATTATGTTCTGCTTAAGTATTGCTGTAGTACATGATTCATAGCATGTATTTATATTGTGTTAATGATATATTGCTCATATATTGCTTTATTTTCTTAAAGCAGGATGGAACATGGTATCAGACTATTAACCATTGACTGACACATTAAAATGATCCTCTGGTAATAAATTTCACTGTGTTTATTTGCAAAAGTAGATTGATATCTCCACTATTTTTGGTGGGGATACAGACACTGCAAACCTGGTTACAGAAGATGTCATAGAAGTGGGCTTTGGAGGACTTAATAAAAATGGAATGTATTCTTAAGCAGATAATTTAGGAATGAGGTACTTACTGTGAAGTGTAAGAAAGAAGGTGGAATTCTGAGTCTAATGGGAAAAAACACATGGAAGATCTACTTACACTAATTTTTATCTTGGTCTATTCTGTGAACTTGACTTTAAAACCTGATTTAGCAAAATACTAGAAGAAGTGCTTAACTTTTGAACTTAGGTCTAATTATGTTAATTTAGATTTTTTTTTTTACAGTGATGAATTGAAAGTTTTAACAATCAGAATGGGAGTACTAAAGTGTGTATTCCCATAAAATGAAGAATTTTCCAAGCAAAAATAAACTGTTACAAGGTTCAGTAGGTGAAAAGCTTTTCGTACCAGTAGTCATGTCCCAGTTGTGAATGAGGATTTAGTGAAAAAATTTGCTGACTAATGTACTATAATTCCAGTTTCTAGGATTTTAGTTTAGTATTTTTTTAATCCTTCTTAAATCTACTTTAAGACTAGAAAAAAAAATTGAAATTTTATTCATTTACGGAAAATGCTGAGTGGTCTTAATGCTAGTGAAAAAATAATGCCATCCTAATTCAAATTGACATTAGTGACTGAAAATTTGGCAGACACTTCCTGGACACTAATTTGAAGGTTTATTTCAATGATTAATAAATGCAAGCTTTTGTAAGAACAACCTGCACTTGTACATCTCAGATGTTAACATCCATAGTTAACAATCTTGAAGAGAGACTGATGTGGTGGTGAGCCTATATTATTCTTGTTCCAGAAACTAGTGCTCCAGATTGCCATTTAAGATTATTGGTAAAGCACTAGCAATGGAAGTTTTCCTGTATACTATAAATCCTCTGCCTTTTTTTTTTCTTTTTTTTTTTTTAATCTTTTTCTTTTCCTTGACATTTCACAAGAAATCTGCCTAATGTACCATATCATAAAATAGACTTTAGTGATACACACATGATTGGAAAGAGTATTTCAATTATATTCTTCTTGCTGACGTTTACGATTAAAAGCAATGAGTATCTTCTGGGAATAATCAGTTTGACAGATTGGGATTTCAGGAAAGTATTAACGGAGTTGAAAATGAATAGGTAAAATATAAATCTCAGTAAGTAAATTGATAACTTTTACTTCCAGAGCTTTGATTGTTATGATGTAAATACACATAAAGTCCTGTGTTAACAGGGAAAGATTCGTTTTCAAAAGCATCTTTTATGCACACAGCTGTGGATTTCATTACGTGTTGTTTATCTTGGTTTATTGTAAATCCCCAGGAAAGTGACAGTGCTTCAGGATGAGGTGATGAATTGCACTTAATAGCTGAAAGACGGCTGCATTGAATTAGGGTAGTTCATAGGCCCTAGAAGCATAGACAGGCACAGAATACAGAAGTAAAAGAGAAAAAAGGGATGGCTGAAGGTGCTGCTGCTGCCTGGTGTCTCGAAGTCAGAATACAGCACAAGCTCAGTATCCACTTCTCTCCTGTGGAGATGAAATGACATCTCAGCCTCTCCAAGATCCATTGTACAACAGAACATGCCATGCTAGGAAGGTCTAGAAGCCTGCCTGACATAGGATTTAATTTTTGTTGCAGTCAATAGTGGAGGTTTAAGGAGTATCTGAAACTGAACATGTAATGCACTTTACATAGCATGTTAGTTCTTATGAAAAACAATTATTTTCCTGTGAGAAAAAAAAAAAAAAAAAATCAGGTCCTGTACACACACCCTGAGCATGGAGAATCTTAGTTCCCTGTGATAGATGGCAAAACTCACAACCAGGGTGCAACCTGGGAGATTCTAGAGAACAAGCCCAAATTCAAATGTAAAAGAAGGAAAGAAGCCAAAGAGGAGGCTGCCTAAAGTCTGTGTAAATCCTTAAATTGCTACATCTGTAAGCAAAATTTGTGGAGAGGAATCTTTTTTTTTTTTTTTTTGAAGATGCAATGGACAAAGGAAGTTTTTTTTAATAGGGTTAGTGTGTTCCCAAATCATACAGTTCTGTTCTTTAATGAAATATATTTCTTGAGTATAGAAGTATTTTGTAAAGCTCTGAGGAACAGTTGCAGCTGAAAACTCTGCCTGCTTTGCAGTCACGATCTTCATCTACACTGCATTCCCTTATTAAAAGTGCATTTTGATTGCTAAGTGAAAGTAATATCCACTGCAAAATGGTCAGTTGCCAAACTGAATTTCCCCCTCAAAAACAGAGCCTACGGTTCCAGCTTCCAGTTGCTGGAAGCAGCTCCAGCTTCTAGCACTCTCAGTTACAGAGTAGCAGAAGGAACACCTGAAGGTAGAGAACTTGCCTCTGTCTCCCAGACATAACATCATATAAATCAGCTTGCCAAAAGGAAATTACCTTTCAAGCTATTTATGAAATCTCAGCTCCACAAAGTGATTGTGGATTTATTGACAATTAGATAGTTAATGCAGCACTATGCACAACTGAAATATTTCAAGTAAATGAAGTACATGAATTTGCTTGATGGTTAGGATCTTGAGTTTATACAAACATGTATCATTTGATGCTATGATTGACTATATATGTTTCACAATCCATATAACGTATTTTCTTCTCAAGACAAGTAGAAATGCATTTGCCAGACAAAATGATGATTCTTGTCAAACTTTTTGCCTTACTCAGTACAATCACTGGATAGAACACAGAAATAATTTATTGAGCAGGGTGTGGAGCCTTCATTCCCTCTTTCTGACTGTGCTAAATAGGAGATCAGAGCTGTACTCTGTGGTCCCTCTCTGTAAATTTTGCATTGCTCTCTGTATAGTGGTGAAATTTCGATAGGGATTCTGAATACTAAGAGGAGAAAACTCGCATCTGACCTCATATGAAAGTGGCAGACAAGGCTTTCAAAAGGCCCTCAGGCTAGGAATGGTACTGAACTGGAGACTTCTACTTCTGCCCAATCCTCTAGCTGACATGTTATGTAAATTTATTAACCATTTGGGGATGTAGAGGGATTGATTTGGAAACAAGTCCCGCATTTTGCTACCTCTGCGAGCAGAGGACCTATCTTTGCGCTGTGAACCTATCTTTGCATGCTCTAAATTCAAAAAGTTCTACTGCTGCTGACTCTTAATTTTCAGATTCAACAAAGGCCAGGATTCTATGTTTTGATTGATATTCAGATGTTCTAGAGCATGAATCATTCTTTCTGAAGGACTTTTTTTAATCTCTACAATATTTTGTCATGGAGCTCTGAACCAAGCGCCCTGCTACTGTCCTTCCTTTTTCTGAAAAGTCCTTGTAGCAAATGCAATCTAACGTGAAACATGAACTGCTCTTAGGTCAGAATAATGCTGATAGAAAAATAATAGGTGAGAAATATAATGGAATATTTTTAATAGTGTTTGCTGAGATACATTTACAGTACTGAATTTCAAATTGGACCATAGTTGATTTGTCAGGAAATGAGTCTCTGTCTTTACATGCAGAGCGTTAATAGGCATGTTTCCTTCTTTGGATATAGAATTAGATTATTACTATTTTGATATTGGTCCCCTGTCTTTCAAGTTCCAAGACCTGTAAACTGTCTATATGTACAGTCATGTTCTGAAAACAAAAACACAGAATTAGCACTTCTGAGTGTGGCTCCTGCCATCATTGCTATTTTGTTCATCTTTTTCAAACCACTACAAGATAGGAATTTGCAGGTTCAAATCTAAATTTCACAATTTAAACGTATTTAAACAGATGAAGGGAGGAGTGAGAATCCGATGAACTGTTGCATCTTATTAAATAGCCTTGAAGCTGAATCATTTAAATGTTTTCTAGGGATTTTCAGATTGTTTCATTGACTTACTGTCAATACACCTGTGCAATGAACTCACTAAACAGAATTCACACAATACTAACAGTATTGTTAAAAAGGAGACACTTTACTAAAAGGTAATGTAATTGCAAATGTCAAAAATGAGTGCATTCATAACGAATTTTATCAGAAGACTGATTCACATAGTACATGCACAATTAGCTGTGCCCACATTTAATATACCACAATTGCCACATTAGCCTTGGTTTCATTACTTTTCAGAACCATTTCTGCTAACATATATTGTTCAGTGAGGTAATTCCCTAAGCACTATGTAGTTATAGTATATATATACAGTTACAAGTCTCTCTTATTGCTCATGTCCACCCAACTGTGGTGCACAGATAAAAATAGGATGTGTATACAATATTAAAATGTGCTTGATCAGTTGCTAAATAGAAAGAAATAATGTCTCTTTTGCATCTTAGGTTGGGATAAAATGAGCAGATATGAGATTTGTATTAATTGGTCCAAGACGCTTTACTGAAATACAATAGACTATCTAGTTTTTAAATGAACAATGTGATAGTAGAATAACGATATATATACACTACTCTGACACTGTATTTTATGATTTTAGGTTTACTATAACTTCAACTTGAATGTATTAATCCTATCATACATAATAATACATTTTCATATATTCATCAGGAAATTCTCTTAGTCAAATGGATAGTGAAGATTTTTAGAAAGCCCTTACGCAACTTCCTTTTGATTTATTTCAGCCTCTCTTCTTTCCTTCTGCCTTCCACCTTCTCTTATGATTTGTGGACTGTGCTGAATGTTCCAACTTTTTCTATCAGGACCAACAGATGTATGGGTACATCTCAAACTATCTTAGTGGTGAACAGAAGCTAAGTGTCATTCCTTCTCCTGACTGTGGTTTTCCTCCATTTCTGACCTTGGCTGATCTTGCCGCATGTGTTTGGTGTATTTTGTAGATAGGTATCAGGAACCTCAGCAGGGACAGCAGGTGCTGCTGCCATATGTGAGTGCTAGTGTCTCTCTGCTGAGCTATACAGAGGCTGCACTGTGGGACCTCAGCATCTGAGGCACTTTCCTCGGTATGGATGAGCTCTGTATAGGCAACTGAGATAGAAAGGCTATTTCTCTTCATATAACAGATATGAAGACCACTTGTAGGTGTAAGACTATTTTGTTGGCCAGCATGGACTTCTGAGTTTATAGATTTTTTGTTTATTTTGTTCGTCTATCTAATTGATTGTGTTTTGTCTAATTAAAATAGAAGCTAGTATGAATTCATCTTAAAATGTTAGTAGATAGATCTGAGAATTTTTTAAAAAAACTCTTACTGAAAAAATAAAAGTCACTAAAATGAAAGCTTTCTCAAAAAAAGTCAGAATTATACATCAAAATATATTTTCATATTTTCATAAATTTCTTTACCCTTGAGCAAAATGAAAAGTACAAAACATCTTACAGCAATAACTGTTACTTGAACAAGAGTTCTGTTTTTTTTTTTTTTTTTCAAATAAACTATGTATAAAATTTCTGAATTATTATGGAGTGTTTAAACAGGACCAAAGAAAATTTCTGCCTGTTAGTTTCTGATGTTGTGGAAGGCGACTTAAAACCTTGATGTACTTTTTTATATTATTTTTTAAGGGTCTTTATATATAATGTTGATGTGTACAGATAATGCCATAAGAGTGTAATATAAAATCACTAATATCAATAAAATGCCATAGTCTGTGCAAATACAGAAATTCTACAAAATCAGAAAGAAGAGCCCCAAAGAGCTTACAGTCTTAGTAAAAGACCAGAATCAGTCCACAAATATAGATACATGAGGATGTACAAGGAAACAGAATTAAAATTAATGTAGGCATAATAGGCTAAAGACTTTCAATGAATGAACTGAGGTAGAAAAAAAGGAGCTAATTTGCAAGTAGAATAGCAGAAAACAGTTAAAATTTACCAAGTAAGATGTGCAGGCTGTCATTGTGGGCAGAGTGAAGTATTGCACTCTGTGAAAAAATGACACACAAAAATGGGCTTTTTAAACAAAAAGATTAGAAAGATGGTGGGACTACTGGGGGCTTTAGGCAGCTGCTGCTAAGGCACAGCCTTGATGACAAGAAAGCTTTCTTGGAGGAAAAAAACCCTACTTTCTCATACCAAGCAGCAACAACATGACAACAGAGATGGACTGACCATGAGTATCTGTGTAATTTAGGGTGCTTAATTAAACACTACCAGAGCAAGAATTTGCTGAGTGCAAAATTAACACTGTTCAATACTAAGTTACTAATGAGCAGAAGATGTTTCAACATAGTACCTAAGAGTTCATGCACTCCCTATGCTAAAAAAAGTACCGAACATGCAAAATGGAAATTACTTCCGAATGTGTTTTCTGGAATATTTTGCAGAAGTGGAGATAAAGCAGTGAATAAATTTCATATTATATAGACATAAACATGCAAGATGGAAGATATTAAAAGAAAATGATAGCAGAGTAAAGTTATACAAATTTATATAGAAACACTTTGGGACTGAAGGGGCTGAAAATTCTTTAAGATCATTGGAATGAACTCCAATAAGGTTATAATGATGTCTCAGAATTATGTCAAGCTGTAAAGCCCATTGCATAGGCAACAGTGCAAATCAAAACCCATGGTGATGACACAGGAAAAAGGCTCAAGGAAGTATTTTTAAAATTTACTTCTCTGAGATGATCTTACAAGAAAATACTGGAGTGTAACAAGGAATTGTGGATTTTCCTCTACTTTTACTAGGTGTGATGAGTCTGTTTTAGCAACATCTGCTTTTGACCTGTAATTCAGTGGATATTAATGTTTCATAGCAAAGTATAGATTCAGTGCAGTGGGGGCTGAGTCCTATAATCTCAATTTAGCTTCAATTTAATACTTGTCCAAATAATAAAGCATCTATAGAAAGGACAGCAGAGACATCAGTTTATATTTAGCACTGCTAAATTACAAAACAGCATCAGTAAAGCAGGTGCTCCAACATGTTCTTCAGAAGTGAGCTGGAAAGAAGAGTACTTTAACTGCTAGAGACTAGCGTCCCTGGAGCGTTACTATGATGCCATGAATGTAAAGACACAGACAAGGTCAAACAAAAAAGCTCCCTGTTTCAGAGGCCTCGAGCTACCACTTGCTGAAAATGACGGTGTCCGTAACTATGATGGGAAATGATGTTGACCAGCTATATTGTAGGCACATGAGCTCTGTTCAGACTCATGTCCTTCAACAGTCCTGTCCTGTAAGGAAAGAGATAATTTATCTCCTCAAAATTCAAAAAGGAGTGGAGAAGAATGACCCTTACCGTGTTGCCTGAAAACATCTTGGGCAGGTGGTAAATCATACCATTCTCAGTGAAATGAGCCTTTAAAAATAATCTTTGAAATCTCACTCTATAAAAATGGGATCAGCATGCTGCCTTGAACATTTTAAGGGTATGTTTATTTAATTTAATCCTTTTCCAGGAACGTGTATCTACCGTTTTACTTCCTATCACTAGTGAGTCAACATCAAAATCTTTATTTTTCCTTTCTTAAACAAGCAGTGTCTTGAACACTCCATTGTGTTGATAGCACTCCATGAACAAACAAAGCTGACATTCCTCCACTTTCTGATTAATATCCTCTGAGAACTAGTTTCTGTAGTTATAACTGTGTTTCACTTGACACATCACAGTTTCTACAGCCCTCCAGAACCTCCAGGCTGAAAAGGTCTTTTGCTCAGGAGCTTTTACAATTGCACAGAAAAACAGTTAGGCATCACTTAACGCAAAATTCCTCTCACTAAGTCCAAGTTTCTATCTACACAATTAGTATTATCATCACTTCACATTCTTGGACTGGATCTTATTTATGGGACTGGATGACAATCTGAAAGATTGGCATGTTAGATGGTCAGAGTTTACATTACAAAATGGCCCCACAACCATTTTGGGTAAGTTTTATTAATGATTTATAAGAATTTATAAGAATATATGTATCTGTGTGATCTAAAGGCAAAAATATGTCAATAAAATCCACTATATTCACTGCATGTTCACATTCAACTTCACTATATGGTCAAGTTGATAAGACAAGTATGTCTGTCTCTGCTTATCTGTGAATCACATGAAGTATTTTCCTCTAAGATGCTTTTGAATTTTACTAGTATACTTCCCATATAGCTGTTTAAAAAAAAAAAATCATTTACTCTGAATATCTGGGAGATACTCCAGTATACTCTTATCACAGAATTTCACAGATGAGGTCACCTGTGTTGTACTTTCAGAAATAAGATCCCAGTCAAAAAAAGAGTTAACCAAAATTATTTACTCTCTTGACTTTTTTTTTCCAGAAAAAGAAAATATTTGAAGAGAAAGGAGTTTGATATTTTTCCCCTTCTTGCAAGAATACATGGTTGTGGAGAGACTTTAATCTGAGATGAAATGCAAGGGATGCCTGTCTGGTTCTCTTTACTGTATTAAATTTTAGGACTGAAGACCATTATCTCTAGAAGTACTTGTCTATCTAGACTTGTCTATGTCAGAATTTTATATATATATATAAAAATACTACTTCTGCTGCATGTTCAACATTTAGCATATCTGAGTACTACACATTTATTATGTCTGGGTACTACGCATATCTGATTATTATCTATTTACGGTATGCAATGAAGTGAGAAAGCTGAATCATTTAAATGGCTGTGGAACGGGAGTATATAGGAGATAAATAGAATATTTATTTTAAAATTTCACTGAACACTCTTCATAAACTTAGTAATATTTGTTATCCGTCAGCTATTCACAGTATGCTCAGACACCAGTACGGACTGGACACTGACCTTCTGCAGAGCAGCTCCTCCTGGCCAAGGAGGCCAATGGGATCCTTAAGAAGAGCATCTCCAGCACGTCCAGAGGTGATCGTCCCTCTCTGCTCAGCCCTGGTGAGGCCACATCTGGAGCACTGTGTGCCATTCTGGGCTCCCCAGTACAAGAGGGATGTGGAGCTGCTGGAGAGAGTCCAGCGCAGGGCTATGAGGATGATCAGGGGCCTGGAACATCTGCCCTATGAGNGGAGCTGGGCCTGTTCAGCCTGGAGAAGAGAAGGCTGAGGGGGGACCTGATCAGTGTCTATAAATACCTCAAGGGAGGCAGTGAGGAGGAGGGGCTGGCCTCTTTTCAGTGGTGGACAGCGACAGGACTAGAGGAAATGGCTGCAAGCTGAGGCACCAAAAGATCCACAGGAACTTAAGGAAAAATTTCTTGACAGTGAGGGTGACAGAGCATTGGAAGAGTCTGCCAAGAGAGGGTTGTGGAGTCTCCTTCTCTGAGATCTTCCAAACCTGCTTGCCACAGCCCTGTGCCATATGCTCTAGGTGACCCTGAATGTGCGTGCATGTGCATCTCTAGAGGTCCCTTCCAACCTTAAGGACTCTATAAATCTTCTGAGAAAAGAGTCCATGAGTCTGCTATCGGAAATAGCATTTTGTTAAACATGTTTAGTTATATTTAATATACAAGAAGACATAAAATACGTATTATTTAAAATAATTTACAAAACCCTGTTTCAGCAGGTGTTTTAAACACATTGTCTCATATTTCAGTTTAAATGCAAGCTGAACAAAAACTTTCCATTACACAGAAATTTAGAGTTAGAATACCATTCAATAAACTTAAAAAAACCCCTTAAACCACCTTCTCTCTCTCTGTCTCTGTGTCTGTATCTCTCTGTATACGTGTGTGTGAGTATATGTGTGTGCATGTCATAGCAGAACAGAGTTAAAAGAAGTCTTTGGTTCAAGCATGGTTGATTCTTCCATCTTCCCTACTTTGAACTATAATTTAAAAAAATAAATAAATAAAGGTAAAGGAGAGAGAGACATTATCTATGTTTTGCAGTAAGTTCTATTTATGGAAAAAAATGCCATATAAAACTATTCTCTGATGATATATTATACAGTTTTCTTAGATGTACACTTTCAGTTTGTGTTTGGTAATTTGGTTTCTTGTGTCTTATCAGCTACCAGAATGCTTCCTTTTTTTTTTGTACTATACTTCAAATTCTTCAATGTCTTGCAGAAACCCAGAAACTCTCAAAGCTAAAAGGTTCTTTGATGCTTAGAATAAGCAATCTTAAAATGAAGTCCTTTTTGATATACTGATAGAAATTCTTTTCCCACTTTGATAATGAAAAATGAGAGTCTATTAACACTGATTATTTCCAGGATGCCAATTCATTACTTTTCTTGGGTAATCAAATCAAAATTCATCATTTAAAATGACTATCCTTTTTCATGTGGCAATGATCCATTTTTCTTTCTAATTACTGTCTTAATTTTCTCTAAGCTAACTCTAAGTAAGAGTTAGCTTACTCTAACTGGTAAGCAGTTTCTCTGCTCACCAAACTATTTCAAAATTCTTAAGATAGAAAGATCTTTTAAAAAAGAGAAGATTTGTATGTAAATATTATTTAAAATAAACAGTTTTCTTTTTGTCTGGTCCTAGTTGGTAGAAAATTATCTATTAACATTGTATATATATATATAATAATATATATCACAAAGGTAAAATATACTAAGATACAAGTTATTTTAGAAATAACTGAAGAATTAGGAAAACCATGTATCATGAGATTCAAATGACAAATAAAAAAAGCCTTATTTCTTTATTTATTAAATAAGACATGGAGACATGTAGAATTCCATGTCCCTTTCCTTCAAAATCACTGACTACAAAGGAAAACATGACTGTAGTTAAGGAAATGTATTCTAATTAAGCAAGAACTCGGCCTAGTTTAGAAATTTAACTTCAAGCACTTCATTAAGATACAGCTTCCACATTCAAGGTGGGGAGAGGCAAATCACCACATAGAGTGACTATAAGCCTAATATAAGATTTGCTATAAAAAGTCTCCTATCTGAGGATGTTTTGCCCTTTGCACTTGTAGGTGCAGTGGCAATAGTGAGGTGAGTGGAAGGAATGTAACCCAAGAACAACCATGGGAGGTGTGAGTACCCCCTTCAGCTCTATTTGCTACCAGGAGCTGTGCCTGATACTCACATCTTGCTTTTATCCTGGCAGGCTACATCTCGGTAGTCCTGACTGCTGTAATGATGGACGTTTTTCAGCCAGCAAGACTGCGAAATTTATTTCAGTTTATTTCAGATTTTTATTTGAAGGAATATTTCTCTTCATGTGAAAATCAGGGAAAAGTAACTTTCAGTCTCCTTTGTTGGCTCCCCTCATCTTTCTGTTTAGTGCTATTCTGTCCGTCCCAAGTACCCTCTGCCTACAAGCTGTCCTATGAATATTGGTAAAGTCAGGAGAATTCAAAAATTATTTTACTACAGAACAAGTGTATAAATACACTATAATTCAGTGATTTTTAAAAGGGAAGTGGAGCTTCTAGAGAGGATCCAGTGGAGAGTGACAAGGATGATTAAGGGAATGGAGCATCTCTCGTATGAGGAGAGACTGAGGGCCTCGTATGAGTCTCTCCTCGTATGAGGAGAGACTGGGCCTGTTTTCTCTGGAGAAGAGAAGGCTGAGAGGGGATCTGATTAATGTGTATAAGTTCAGGAAGGGAGAATGCAGGGAAGGGGACAAGCTCTTCTCATTGGTGGCCAGCAATATGACAAGGGGAAATGGCCATAAGCTGAAACACAGGAAGTTCCGTCTCCAGGTGAGGAGAAACTTCTTTACTGTGAGGGTGACAGAGCAGTGGAACAGGCTGCCCAGGAAGGTTGTGGAGTCTCTTTCTCTGGAGGTCTTCAAGACCCGCCTGGATGCCGTCCTGTGCCACATGCTCTAGGTGTGCCTGCTTGAGCAGGAAGGTTGGACTAGATGATCTCTAGAGGTCCCTTCCAACCTTGAATATTCTGTGATTCTGTGATTTAAAGTGGACAGTGGTCATGAGATGTGATGGGCTGTGATAGCCATTACATCATTTCCTATTCAGAAAACCTATTATGCACTTCATGGCTTGTCTCCCCATGGCTTATGCAGCTGGCATTGCAACTCCCACTGACTTTGAGAACAGTATATCAAAAAAATAAACTGACATTATGTGAGCATCAACATTTTTAGAGCTTTATTTTCTTGATGGGGAGCTGTCTCCTACCTGTGTTCTAGAATGGAGTCAGTCTTACTTAAATAATCTTTCTAGAGGTCAGTTAAAGACAATATTCTTAAAAGCTGCAGAAGAAAGTTAAAATGAATCAAATATTGGATATTTTTTTCACTAAACACTCATATATGTAGATGTGCTTAAGTGACTGTATGTGTAACAACACATTTTTGTACCCTGTATTACGTACTTGGCGTTCTTGAATTTTAAATGCAGCTCTGCAATTGTGCCAGTACATACAGCAACTGTTGTGTTTTGCAACAAAGGGCAAAACTGGCAAAAACAATTAGGCACTTCAAATGAAGCAGATGTCCAATGGTAAGGAGTAATTATAATCATTTTTATTTGGAAAAAATAAATACCTTCAAGAACGATCAAAAACTGAGGATGGGGGAATATGCTGAGGAGATGAAAGTAGGTGAAAATGAGAGAGTAAGGTTTATTTAGGAAAATTGTAGCTACTGTGAATAAAGGGCAAGGGTGTACATAGCAAAATTTAAAAAGAGCTCAAAGCAGAGCTTTATAAACCTCATAATATCTATCCTGAGGTAGAACTAGCAAATAAATTTCAGTGCTGAATCTGTCTAAATCTATTCTTTTTTTTTTCCTCAAATATAAATTATTAGCTATTATCTTTTAAAAATATCTACTATAAGAAGATGGAAAATATCTGATTTTTTTTTTGTTCTTGTTTCTACTAAGCAACAAAGAAAATTACAAAATGAGACCATACTGCTACAAGGATTTTATATTAGTTTCAGTTATATATTATGTCAACACAAAATAAAAATATTAAAAGAATCTATCATTTTACAACCTGTTTGTTACAGATAGAATTGAACAACTCGCAACCCATATGTAAATTGCTTTGTTTCTATTGACCAAAACTGCCTAAGAAACAATAAAAATAATAAATTGTCACAATTGATGTTTTAGATTGCAGACACAGCATTGCCAAAGAGCAGCTCAGAGCTATTAGAAAGGAGAGTGATGGCCTATAGCTCTGTTAGGCTATTAAATTTTTGCGCAATCCGAAATCTTGCATTTTTTCTTTAAAATTGTCAATCTTTCCAAAAGAAATGTGACTAAGCACCCCGTGAGTCTTCAGTAGTGAAAAGAAGATTTTCTTTTTGACAAATAATACATGTTACAGGTCAATTAAATGATTTCTCAGTTGTTTCAGGAAGGAGAGGAATAAACAGAAGCCTTAAGGCATGGATACTTAGGTCTCTTTAATGCCTTTAAATTGCTTTAGTTGGTAATACTGAGGACTCATTTTATACTAAAAAGGAACATTTTTCCTGTATATGTAACCCACTTAGAGCATATCTTGTAGCTCCTTGAGATACAGAGGGAAATAGCTTTTATGTCTATTGCAAGAAAAGGAACTTGGCCTTTATTTTTCCTTTCTACCACAATTGAAAATAATGGCAAGCTAGCCAAACAGCTTAAAAAAAAAACAAAAAAAGAAACTTGACCTTTGAAAAAACGACTGTGTTCTCCAAACAAACTCACAAATTTTACCACACTGTGGTTTGGAAACCAGCTAGAGGAAAATGTACCTTCCGAACCCAAGGTAAATTTATAGAAAATGGTCTGAATGTGTTGAATTGAGCTGTTCTCTAGGAAAATGCTGCATTGTCTGTGGGCAATGAAGCTCTGACCTATGAAACTCTTCCTGAAGGGAGGACTCAAAAAATCAGCTGTTTTACTAACTTGAAAACCCAAAAGTTTTGTTTTCTTCATTATTCTAAGTGGGAATAAAGGGGCCCAGAAATACTCTGAAATTCGGCTGAAATTTTCAGAATTGTTTACAACACTCAAATGTTAGCCTTCAGCTATTGTGTTGTAGCCTTGTAAACACCTGCAAACCCATAGCTGAGGAATGGGAAAATTTAATAATAACTAGCACTGAATTTTAGGAGCAGGTCCTTGCAAAATTATTTACTGACTATAACTTTTTGTTATACCACACTGGTAAAATTTAATGCTTACTGATTCTTACATGTATTTTACCTGTGCAATGGTCATGTTAATCTTGACTATATATAAAGTCAAGAGTCTTATAGACTAAATATATATATTTTTATTTTTATCAGAAAGCTATCAATTAAGGTATTAATATACTATTTGTCCTATTGTCTGATGGAAGCATTTATTCCTGTTTCTTCATTCTCAAAAATTGTTTATCTCCCGGAAAAACTTAAATATTAAAATAATTATAGGATACAATTAAATTAGTAGGCAGGAAGTGGTATGTATCCAAAATGCTTTAGACATTAATGGGTTCTACAAAAGATTTTTTCTTCCTCTGTGGCAACTTATTTTTTTTCTAGTTCATCTGATTTGTTCATCTGAACACAGCAAGGGAAGAATTATGCTATAGATACTATAAATGTGTACTATACTCATATTCCAAAGGGATAAAAAAATTGGAAAAAATATAGAGAGGATACTAAGCCAATAACAAAAAAGAGGAAAAAAATTCAAGAGAAAACTTGAAAAAATGTTTCTTGCTTTTTTGTTTTTACTTCATACTAGCAGATCAGAAGCTTACAATAAGCATGACTTCTGCCTATAAACATAAGTAAAATTCATGAAGAAGAGCTGAAACACCTCTTTAAGCTAAAAACTGAGGTTGGCACATGCAGTGGTAGTAAATGAATTGTGATAAATCTACATGTTACGCATGGAAATTAGAAGTTCTGAAATCACTATAGCCATCACATTTTGGAAGATCATTCATAAAGAAACATTAGTGACAAAAATATTTTTAAACTGGAGCTTCTACATTTTGTGAAAGAGAGGATGTATTGTCCTAGGAGAGATTTGGCTTGTTTGGGGAACTTCATCCCAGCCTTGTTTCCTTTGAGAGGAAGCAGTATGCTGTTTCACTGTATCAAGACAACATTGGTTCAAAGCAGTGACTAAAAACAAGTCTAATTTGGGGTTGGAATGTTCTAGAATTGGAACAGTACTTGATCTTGAATATATTAGTAGTGCCATATTCCTTGATGTTGTTGAAACAGCACTGATAAAAACAACCTAGAAACAAGTTAAAGCGATAATACCACTGACACTAAAATAAAGATTTATTCATGCCATATTTATTCCCCGCTGTCATCTGCCTCCATTTTCATAACGGCCAGCAACTTAATGCTTGTGAAAAAGATAACAGTCCATTTGGAGATCTAGAAGAGCAGAAGTGCGTGCAATAAATATATCTGCTGTTTAAATTATTAATATAAAAAGCCATAGAAGTAAAAAATTTAAAAATTAATTATAAGGTATGAGTATGCTGAGAGAACGTAAGTTAAAACACCTTAAAAGCTAAGGACTGTACTAAGTATTTTCCATGGCCTCAAGGGAAAGGAAACTTTAGGATGTCATATAGTATTATCTGTTTTAATTTTGAGCTGGTTAAAACATACATAGGCAGATGCATGGCCAGACATCACAATTCATTTAATGTCTCTCTGGAAAAGTGAGAGAGATTAATAAATAAGCAAATTACCACAAGTAGAACAACCAGCTTCCACAGTCCCATTACTACCTCAGTAGAATGAGTAGCATATATCTGAAACAGAACTTTCAAGTAGGATTGAGCATAATTTCATTAAAGCACTCCTTGGGAATATGTGATTTTATATGCATGCCTCTCATTTGGGGCATCTAGCTAACAAATCAAAACAAAAGCACAAATAACTATCCCAAGCACTTCAGACAGTGCCTTGAGGAGCATGCTGTTTCTCACTGAAATTTTCAGGGGAGTGTTTTCAAGGCTGACAAGTCTGAACTCCTCATTGTAACACAGATATCTAGTTCACAGAAAAAACGCAGCAGAAGGCTGTAAAGTGTTTGCTGAAGCACTAGCACCAAGGCTGTGCAGATGTTTCAGGAACATAGTTCTCCTCCCACGGTCACCGCTTCTCAGAAATCTCTAATTGGAGCACGGCAGAGCACTCTCTGAGCAAAGACATAACAGGTTTCTACCCAGTGGGAAGGCATTGCCTGGGCTTTTCATTCCTTGGTATCTTTTTGAATTTTAGAAAGCAACTGATATACCTACACAGAACACCTACAGAAATCAAGTAAAAGTATCACAACAGCTGTTACCAAGGAGAATAAATATAAACACATGCACATGTAGAAAATCACAAATACCTACAGGCAGTATGAATTTGGGTGGTGTGCTCTAATAGCCTCAGGAAAACTGCATGGTATCCTAGAGCAGCTACATGAAACCATATAGGTTGGCTATATGCTAACCTTAGTCTTATATGTGCATGAATGCATACTATCTTATAACATTGATTTTTTTTTTGTCTTTATTTGGATAAGGAAATTTCAAATTTGTGAGATGCATATTGACTCTTTTACATATATTCTATTGATTTGGGGACAAATTTACAACTGTTCTAACTTTTAATTTTAAGAATTGTTAGGTTACACTGACTATGGAGTGAATGTTTAGAGAAAAGACCTTTCTATAGAAAATATTTTCAATATACTTCTTACTGTTACCCATTTTGGGGTTTGATGGTGGGTATAAGTTGCCAAAAAACACTGGTATCGTTAAGTGCACTCATGGGCTGGAGGATCTGTTGTAAAGAGAGACTCATGTCTCAGATAAGGTGTTCTGCTGGGGGAATTTAGTTGTTAGTGTGTTTTAGATCATAACGTAATTGTTTCTCATTACATTTGCTTTAAAAAAGAGCACTAGTTTTGAGTTACTTACTGAATGTTTAACTAATGTCCAATGGTTAAAATGTAGGATTTTAGAAGATTAAGAGAAAAAAAAAAACCAGAAAATGAACTGTGTGAATTCTGAGTATATAGGAATAAATTCTGCTCACCGAATGTAGGTAATTTCATGAGCTTCAGTATCTTTGTTTCACTAAAAGGGCAGAATTGTTTACAAAATTTATTCGGGAACAGAGAAAACACTCTGCCGGCATATCAGTTAAGGGGCTTCACATCCCAACTGGCACAATTGTAAAACTCTGTAAGAAAATGATGTGATACAGGAGATGTCTAGTTTTCCTTTCTGTGTATATACAGAGGAGGAACAGGTGATATATGGGCCAGCTCCTCAGAGGGTATAAATCAGGCTGACTAAACTGATGTTCTTGGAGCTACACAAGCTTGTAACAGCTGGGGAGCTGCTGGGATGTACACATATTAAATAGGCTTCTTCCATAGTTTTTTTGTTTATTTGCTTGTTTGTTTGTTTTTCTTTTTTGGCATCAAGTGCAAGTTTAGCTTCTTGCTCTAATTTTTACTCAAAACTTTTCACCAGGTAAGGTACCAGGTTAGTTTTGTTCATGTGCAGCATTAGCTGAGCTTTTCAACATTTTAAAAATACAAAAATATTGTGAAAGTAAACAGATACTATAAAGTCCTTAAGACTAAGTTTTCAAAAAAATTAAGCTACACTGGATTGTAAAACTCGGACTTGGCTACTGAATTGTTTGCTGTTGAAAATCCTACCTTGAAATAACAAACTCTCAAAACAAATTAACATAATATGCTGTAAAGCTGTACAAAGCATGTTATTGCTTACATGGCACTTCTAAAGACTTATTTTCATGCGTATGAAGTGTATATACATACATACATGCATATATAAATACATATAGCAAGCCCAGGGCCTGCTTTACTCAAGTTTCTTTTGTGGGTTGAGGAGGCGCCTCAAAAGGTTGTATCTGTAAGAGCTGCAGTGAACTCCTAGGCTACTCCAGAGGAAGCCATAGGCAGAGGTTATTGGCCTCTTGACAACAAAGACATAAGATAAAAAGCAAGTGGTTTGAAGAAGCTTAGCTAGAACAAGAGAGAGAAAAAAAAAAGATGCTTCTCCTCTAAGATCTGATTTTGCTGTAAAATCTTCAGAGCGTATGTGTACTGTGGAAGGCTGTGGAAGAAAGTGAGGCGAAGGCATGGTCTAAAGATAAAATCAGTGACAGTTGAATATCAAGAAGGATCTACTGTAACCTTTAGGAACAAACTAAGAATCTGAAATAGTGGCTTAAGGGAAATAGAAATTCTTTATATATTAGGGAGGAAGAGTGTAAATAATTGAATTATCTGAGTAATGGAAAAATTTCCCAGGTGTCTGAAAATATTTTCAGTTGATTGTGATTCAAGATAAAATTAAGGAGTTCAAATAATTTAGAAGACACAATAAAAACTGGAAAGATTTGAGGAGTGAACACACTTGCAAGAATGTGAATATTAAACGACCACAGCTGTAGATGAAATATTGAATAGACCAAGATCAAGCCCTTGCTGCAAAAATAGAGGGGATGAGTGAGGAAGCAGAGTAATCACAAGTGAAATAGCTGCAAGGAAGCTAAATAGCGAATGTGAAAGGAAGCTTTTAAAAAAGTATTATTTCCTAACAATTATTACGGATTGTTAATGTTAAAAAAAAAAACCTTCAGAGTGTATACAGAATCAATTTGATGTCGGAAATGGGGATATTTACTTGATATAGAAATAGAAATATTGAAAGAAACTAGGGCACAGAATTTGATAAAATGCTGCTCTGTAAACAGATATGAATAGTGAGCAGAAGGTTTTTAATTGTCTTTGGGTGGAGAATCAAGTTAAATAGTTAAATAAATTATTTGTGTTTGGGGAAGTCCTCATCAGATTCAGTCCTTCTTTATTGCTAGCAATACCTTTTTCCTTTTCTAAGGTCAAATGTGTCTTTTCTTATATTCTGCCTATATTCTAGTCAGAACTCAGACTAGATTTAATTAAATAAAATACTGATATGTGTCTTTGAACTTCAAGTTCATTTTTTCTTGTCTTTTTTTTTGTTTGTTTAAAACTCTCAGCATGTATTTTGGCAGTCAGGATATAATAGATAATCTCTCCTATAGCCAATTTAACACTGTATCTAGTCTCATTGACAATAACAAAATCCGTCCTATTCAACTGTGTACTGATCTCAGGTAAGACTTAAGCATTCCAGGGCTTACCTTGTGCTAAAAATAAAATTATGCCACTGTTATTGCCACAGTGCCAGCAAGTGAGGTCAATAGCTGGGACTGAACGGCAGGAACATAAATCCTGGCTTAGGTTGTTTTCAACATGCCCTGGCCTACCTCCTGCGAACTCAGCGTCCACCATCCCGCTGGGACTCACGTTCCCTACCAGCAGGGTCATGAATTGGGTGATGTTGGGTCAGTGACAGCCTGGCCATATCCTCTTTTCCATATCTCCTTAAGAAAGAAATAGGCACTGTGTTGATATCTACTATCCCAACTGAAGGCTTCTCAGGATCAGAGCTCCTTGTGGCTGGCTCAGTGACAATAACATGACCTGAGTGTAAGGTGTAAGGAAAGGACTTGCTGCATATTTAAATAACCATTACCTCAAAATAGCCACTTCAGAGAAAGAGGCAATTTCAACGTGCTTTTGATTCTATTCTACCCGAGTTTCAATTAAAGAGGAAAACTGTAGCTAAACAAATCCAATACAGTTGTCCAGGAGCTCTATTAAGAAAACATCCTGCTGTGATAGGGCCTAGTTTTGAGAGAGGATGATTCTAATTAAGCAATTTGTTTTATAGAAGAGTAAAATCATGTTAGAAATGAGGACTTTCTTCTGTACAGAGCTTGACATATGTTTTCTGTAAGCTTTCCACAGTATTTTCCAGATGCTTCCAAGGAAGCAGAGTTTCATATAAGCAGACTGTAGTGCTCCTTTTTTTTTGTCTGTGAAATATTGCACAAAACAAAGTATCGATTGAGAACAATGGAAGAAAGGGAGACAGATCTGGGAGCACTGAAAAAAAAAAAAAAAAAAAAAAAAAAAAAAAGAATGTATGAAAACCTGGAAGGGAACTAACAGCAGTAGTGAAAACAGTTGGTTGAAAACATAAATAAAGGAATGCACTTTGAAGTTGCAAAGAGGATTTTAGTGGTTGAAATGAAAACTCAGGAAAAGAATTTCTCATTTATACTATAGAGCAGTGGGTGTAAAATGTCTGTGGGAAGGCAGAGTTGAATAAACTATTCTGTTTTTTTTTTTTTTAAAGTTTTATCTTTCTATGATGAAAAGGAAAAATAAAAACACCACCCAAAGAGAGAAAGATGAGTAAGAAAAATTTTAAGTGAGAGAAAATACTACATGAAGTTCTGACCTGTCTCACCCATTTGTCGCTGATTAATGAACCAGTAAAAGGATTCCACTGTATTTTTACTTGAAAGCAAATATGGTGCTAACAAGGAAAGAAGAAACAAGAAGATTAAAGAAACAAACATAATAATGCAGGATAGAAAAAGAGTAATTAACTGGAATTTTGGAAGATAGTTCCCAGCTCTTCTATTTTATCATATTCTCCTGAAAAACAAATCCATCTTTAATAACCAGGTCTGGTTTGGCAAACCATTCTTTTAGTGTACAGAATGAGTCAATGAAGAGTGAATTTGACATCTGGTGTTTAGTATATTTTAGTTAAAATGTTGTTAACTAGCAACTTATTTTCCTTCAGTGTGCTTGAGAATGACATGTATCTAGGTTAGATTGAGGATGAGGAGCTCCTCTACAATCAAGTTGATCTAGACTGCCAGAAGGACTAAGATGCACAATGAGTTCAGAGTTTGAATTAATATGTCTGCTTTGATCGTTTTATTGTAACTTTTGTTATTAAAATGCTTGAGAGATGCTTATGCATATGCATATTAGTTTATGTGTTTAATATTAACTTTGAAATAGGGTTATTTGGCGATGGTGGGGAAATTCTGGAGATAATTAGCAACAGAACAAAGTGCCAGTGAAGAAAGTGTGGCAAATTCATTATGAGATTCAAGGACAGTATAGCATTATTATTATTATCAATAAATCCATAACGAGACTACAGTTTCTTCAGAAATCTTCACTGGAGCATTTCTTCAATATAGCACAGCAAGAGCCATAAAGAAGAGTGCAGAACTTTTAAGAAAGGATTTACAATTTCTATTCCTTTTCCCTCTCTGTATATATTGCTTCTGTTTCAGGTAATGGCTTCTGCTGGAGGTATTCTTTCAACTTTATTATGAGTTTCCTTAAATACAAATCTTACAGAGGATTGTATTAGTTCTCTTTAACAAAAGACCAAGTGTTAAATGATGCACTAGCATTTTTTTTTAAGTCAAGGAAAGAAGACTTCTTCCCTGCACATTCATGTCTGTTTTATCCTCTGCTTTAAGTAGAGGCTTTTGAAAAGCATGAGTGATGAGGATCAGCTTAGCTTCTCAGAGCGGGAAATAAAAAAGATGGATAGAATATTTTCTGGATGTCATCAAATGGTCAAAGAGCTCCTAGTATAAAAGCAGCTGAATCAAGAATGAGAAGTAGCACGAGGGAAACAACATTAACCCTCCTCTGCCAGTGATATGGTCTGGCTATGTACAAGAATTTAGTTCAGTCTTCTCTAACTGTAGCTTGCAGCCATTTCATCAGCCTGTAATGTGATGTATGGCTGTGGTCTGTCTTTACATGTTGTGGTTACACAAGGGACTATGGCCACTGCATCTGGAGGGGATGGAAATTAAACCTAAAGGAGATCATATCCTCCTGTCATCTTCTTTCCTTGTCTTTTTTTTTTTTTTTTTTTTTGTGTCCCAGAACTGAAGGCAAATATGTATTGTCAAAACCTCATCTGAAGATCATAAAAAGGAAAAGGAAAAGGGGATAACTTAGGAAGCATCAGAATCTTTGGGTAGGATGTGTAGAAAAGTCTCTGGTCTTACCAAAAGCATAAAAAGACAGTAGCAAGGGTGGCAACAATTTTGGTCAAATTAAAGAAAGATATCTTGTAGAGACTTTGCAAATGACATGATCTATAGGTCTCCAGCCTATAAACTAAAGGTACAAAACACTCACATATGGTCCCAGCAACATCTCTTCTGTAAAGATCTGAGTGCCACAGAAATTAAAAGTCCCTGTCATTTTGCGCAGGAATTATATCAGTGATCAAGTTTGATCTGATTGCCTTTGGGAGAAAAGAATATTGCAGCTGCATCTACCTACTTGGCTCTTACTCTGAGAAAAAAAAATAGTGGTTAACATTATACATGAAAGGTCACTTCTCCCTGAGGTAGCAAGAAAGGAAGGAAATTGTGGGAGTAGATGGTCTACTAATAGCATTTCGCAGCCAAAGAGAAGGGCAGCTTTACTGACACTGGTGTATTTGGAATAATAATTAGTTAGTTGTGGGCAGTCATTCTTAATGGGAAAAAATATTGATTTTATCCATCATTAAATGTATCGAGCATTTTTCGCTCTTTTTAACACAGAAAATGAAAATGCTGTTTTCTGGGTCTGATTAAGGATTGCATTTGACATTTTTTAAAAAAGGTTGTAATAGGACATAATCAATGTTCCCACTGCCTGACTGGACAGATGGGAGTGACTGCAGTGCCAATTTGTATTCAAATGAAGGACTGCTGTTGGCCAGTGTTTACTTAATTTGTTATCAGATCTGATACCCTCATTTGAATGAAACTGCACATTATATAAAATACCATACTCAAGTCTGTCATTTTTGCTTTGTTAGCTGTGTTCATGATTATTAATTGTAATTTAAGAAAAAGAAAGGCAATAGGTTTTATAATGGCCTATGAACACTAAATGAAGTTTGATGCAATGTGTAGAAATGTCAAAACCTGCAGCGAGAAAACATCATAAAATTATTGAAGGTTGTGAGGCCTCTGATGTTAACTGAATGTCCCAAACCCTTAAACATAAACACATATTCTACTGGTTCTTCATGCAAATTCGATTTCTAGAATGTGCCAGGGTTTTAATTATCTGAATATATAGTAATTTAACAGCAAAAGGTCAGTGACCAAAGTGAAAATTTGTATGCCTTAGATTTTCCTAATAAGAAGCCAGGTTTAAATAACAGGTTTGTGGAAGTCATCGTCTTTTTAAGCAAAATTATGCTAGAATATTTCTTCCTTCTCCCTCTTCATAAAGAAATATAGATACATTTTAACACCACTGCATTGTATGAGGAAATGTCTACAGAAAACACAGCATCAGCTACCTTTGAAATACAATTCCTCTACTCCATCGATCTTTTAACAAACTTCCTGAATAACGTGGTTTGAATCTGGAATGCTTGTTGTTAACAATCAAGTGGAGAATTCAGCTTCCTTTTCCCTCTTTTTATTCATGTTTATTCATTAATCTGCTATAGAAGACTGATCAAAGAAGTATCTGTTAAGTACTACCTAAGAATACCAGATAAATAACACTAGCTAAGTAGCAGATGCCTAAAGCAGCCAGAAGAATGTTGCCTTTCATTTTCACAGCTTGTGGATTTATTTATTTATTTATTTATTTATTTATTTATTTATTAAAAGTAATGAAAGCTATTTTGCAAAATCTGTGTAGATACTGCATATTCTGGACACTTGCAATTTTTTTTTTTTATGGACAAGGGATTGGTTTGACTTCATCTTCTTATTACACAGTAGGTTTCCCTTCAAAAAGGTATAATCATTGTATGTCTCATTGTTTAAAGATACTATTGAAAGTAATGGAAAAATTAAACATGAGTTAGATTAAAAAAAATGCTTCTACTTTTAATTCTGGTAAATAAAAGTTATTAAGGAGCTAAAAAGAATCTATGGATCTCTGTTTTGACAGATATACAAAAGGACTTTGACACTAAATTAATGTCACTCCAGTCTTCAAAAGGGCAAGAAGGAGGAGGCAGGAAACTACATGCCAGTCAGGCTCACCTCTGTTCCTGGAAATGGACAGAGCAGCTCATCCTGGAGTTGTGAAGGAAAAGAAGTTGATTAGGAGTAGTCAGCATGGATTCACCAAGGGAAAGTTATGTTTGAGGAACCTGATAGCCTTCTATGATGGGATGACTGGCTGGATGGATGATGGGAAAGCTGTGGATGTTGTCTACCTTGACTGCAGAAGGTGTTCTACACTGTTGTGGAGGAATTTCTTGCAGAAAATGGACATATGAGCAATGGACAATGTGAAGCTGGTCGATGCTTAAGAAACAATGTGAAGCTTGTTGATGCTTAAGAAACGTTTAAGAAGTGAAGTGCCTGATAAGGAAGGAATGCCTGATAAGGATGGAGATGAAGTAAACAACTCCTGGTGTCTGATAAGGAAGTTTGAAGGAGGATTAACACAACTTGAATTTACGTGAACAGCTGCAACCGTCCAATAAGAATATTAGTTTGCGCGCGGCAATTTAGTACATTAAGTGCTATTTTGGCGTTAATAAACGGCATTCACTTGATCACATTGATCATATAGTGGTGTCCATTTGATCCTCTGCAACACACTGTCTCCTCTAATATCCTTTTAGGAAAGCTCTGGAAGTGTGGACTGAACAGGTGGACAGTGAGGTCCCAGATCACAGTGGATTGACTGGAGAGAACTGAGCTGGATGTCAGAGCTAAGAGGGTGGTTGTAAATAGGGCCGAGTTCAGTTGGAGGCCTGTGGCCAGTGGTGTCCCACAGTATTGGGCCTGGTGATGTTCAACTTGTTCATCAAAGACTTGGACAAGGGCACAGAGGACACCCTGAGGAAGTTTGCGGGCAATCCCAAGCTGGGTGGATTGACCGACACTGAAGAGGACTGTGCTGCCATTCAGAGGGACCTGGACAGGCTGGAGAGTTGTGCAGAGAGAAGCCTCATGAGGTTCAATAAGGACAAGTGTAGGGTCCTGCACCTGGGGAGGAATAACCCCAAGCACCAGGACAGATTTGGGGTTGACCTGCTGCAGAGAAGCTCTGTAAAGAAGGACCTGTGAGTCCTGGCTTAACAAGTTAACCTTGAGGCAGCAGTTTGCTATTGTGTCTAAGAAGGCCTATGGGATCCTGGCCTGCATCAGGAGGAACATTGCCAGCTGTGGAAGAATTGCTTGAAAAGAAGAAACTTAGAGAGAAAACAGAGTGGGTCTCACAGGAGTTTTGGCATTATAGAAGCTTGCTTGGGGTGATACACAGATGGGATTTCCAGGATTGTTAGTAGACAGAGACTCTACTCCACAGTTCTAGGTAGCACAATCTGCCCTCCTGGCAGCTGCAAAGAAGAGTAATAGAGGGTGGAGTGCAGTGAAGACACTGCAGGAAAACTCTGTTTCATGCCCTGTTCTGTGCTGCTGATAAAACACAGAGTAGCTGCCCAATGGGAGATATACGATGAGATGTCGGGTGCTGAGCCAGCAAGGCTGGCAAATCACTCCTTTCGCATGAAATTTGCTTGAACTTTGCTTGAACTTTGCTCATTTTAAGCTCATTATAATGTCTAAACACACCTCCATCCCAGAAGTTACCCAAAAGTTACCCTCACTGAGCATGCGCTCTAGATTTTTGATTGACTATACCTTTAAATGAAAGTGAGAAACTTTTTCACCAATCAATAACAATATTAATTATGACTCTAGTCACTCAAGCTCCACCTGAATGTAAGGAAAAATGTATAAAGTGTGAACTAAGGAGGAAAGAATTTGGAGAAGGGGAGATTCTATTGTAACTTCTGGATCAGTCTGTGATAAATGGGTTGTAATTCGCGGAACAAACTGTAAAAGAACAGGCTTATCGCAAGTGTCGTAAGCTACGAGTGTAAGATACCACAAGAACACAGTATCAGCATAAGGTCAAAACCGCAGGAGATTGAAGCATGCGCAGAGTCCGGAGAAAGAAGAGCGGCCTTCATCAAAGACCACCAGGAGGCCTCAGGGACCCCTACCAACAAGGAGAGAGCATGTGCAGAAGTATTGCAAGATACCAGAGATAATAACTGAAACTAAGAGGCAACTTCTGGGCTCCAGGGTATAAAAGAAGCACCCTCCTGTACTACAACGCGTGCCGTTGATGGAGTGGAGACTCCCCGACCGCCCAGCGCTGCTTGCTTGCTATTTACAATAAACAATACTGATAAATTAATTGGCTCAGAGAAATTATCAGTTTATAACAAGTCAATGGGCTGAATTCCTTTCCTCCTCTCGGGTCGGGATGCCACCTGAGGAGACTCAAGACTGAGAGTCCTCTCCCATCTTCCAGGGTGAGTGATGATTGCACATTTATACATCAGAGCTAGCTAAAAATCCCACGTTGTAGTAGAGAATCTCTCGTATTGATATCTGAAATCTGCTTTGTAAATGTTGCCATTTGAACAAATCATGCTATTCGTGAACTTGACTGCTTGTTTTGAAGGCAATCAGACCTACGGCCGGCAGGCTATTTTGAATCTGATACTACCAGAATTGAGCTTATAGTTGATCAGACTGTTTGGGAATTCAATTCGCTCCTAGGAAGGTGATTGGACCTGCGATCAATAGACTGCTTGTAAATCCAATACTGCTGAGGTTGGGCGTATAGCTAACACAGTATTTGACATCTTCTCCCCACCACCACTATGGCTTTCAAACTGCAGCACCAGCAGGTTGAGGGGAGTGATCCTGCCCCTCTACTCAGCTCCAGTGAGGTCACACCTGGAGTACTGTGTGCGATTCTGGGCTCCTCAATGTAAGAGGGATGTGGAGCTTCTAGAGAGGGTCCAGTAGAGGGCAACAAAGATGATTAAGGAACAGGCACATCTCTTGTACTGAGTGAGACTGAGTGAGTTGGGCCTGTTTTCTCTAGAGAAGAGATGGCTGGGAGGGGATCTGATTAAAATATATAAATACCTGAAGGGTGAATGTAGGGAGGAAGGGGCCAAGTTCTTCTCAGTGGTGACCAGTGGTAGGACAAGGGGTTCCATCTCCATATGAGGAAGAGCTTCTTTACTGTGAGAGTGATAGAGCCCTGGATCAGGTTGCCCTGGGAGGTTGTGGAGTCTCCTTCTCTGGAGGACTTTAAAGCCCGCCTAGATGCCGCCCTGTGATACACGCTCTAGGTGTCCTGCTGGAGCAAAGGGAGTTGGACTGGATAATCTCTAGAGGTCCAAAGAGGTTCCAAACTTAACCATTCTGTGATTCTGTGACTTCTGCTATCCTCAAAAACAGGTTATTTTCACTAAAATCAAGGTTGAACAGGGAAGTTGATGTCTATCTGCACAAGGAACATTTCTGAGTTGAAAAATCTTAATATGAATTCTGCAAATAATCTAATAAAATTGTATTTCTTTAATTGGCACACAAGACAATATGTTATGAGGAAGAGAATTGTCTGGGAGGTATTATTTTTACTATTAATAGTGCATAAAACTTACTTGATCTTATATATAGGAAAAGAAAAAAATATATTGTTACTGCACCAAAAATTCTTTCACTTGTAATTCACTGAACTCTCTGTGGGTTAGAAATGATTATGATTTCCAGGCTGCAGAGTGAGAAGGCTCTGTGTTGTCATGGCATACAAAAAAAGTCTGTCCTTGTCAGTGCTGATTATAGCTGGTTATTTGTGTTATTATTGTGTAACTTGGTTATTAGCATTGATTGTATTTGGTTATTTGTTGACTGTATGAGGACAGTAAGATTGTTATGGAAGGGACAGCTGCAACATGATCCCCTAAGTACATTCATGTGCATTGCTGTTTGCATTGTGTGGTTGCCCTATCCAGCTATTATAGTGTCCAGGAATGTCAAAATAGTAACCTCTAGAGAGACAACACTCAGTTCTGAAATCAATAATCATATATGTACAATCTACAGAAACTGCAGTAATTAGGCTTATTTTTCTTCATTGGGAAGTTTGGATGAAATACTTGATA
>VZSG01000539.1:195676-212905 GCA_013398315.1 Nothoprocta pentlandii | reverse complement strand
AGGAAAGGAAAGGAAAGGAAAGGAAAGGAAAGGAAAGGAAAGGAAAGGAAAGGAAAGGAAAGGAAAGGAAAGGAAAGGAAAGGAAAAAGAAAATAAACACTCTGTTAAAATTTTTTATAGATGCACTTAAATCTTTAATAAACAGCTGTTGAATTACATCATGTCAAAGACTTTCCCAGGAGCTGGTATAAGCGTGAGTAAGGGCTTTTTTTCTTTTCCCCCACTTCTGAGCCTATCACAGGCAGTTTATTTCCTGTTCTAAAATGTTGAAAAAGCGTTTTTGGAGGAAAGGCTTTTCAGTGGTGTACCTCAGGGTTTCACTCCTACTTTATTGAAGATAATGAGGTGTGCTGTGAGAAACAACAGTTTCCCTTTTGCATAAGGGAATGTTTTTATGAATTAAAATACTTTTTGTATAACTCTTTTCAATTAATCAAATTTGGGTTTACAATTGTTATGTTGTATTTTTTCCCTCAGTTTAGGATATTATATGTTATGAACAAATTATTCATGTAACAAAATGTCCTATTTGGTCATATGTATATACTGATATTAAAATTAAAGTATATTGATAATATAAATGAGCAATTATGGATATGTTGTGGTTATGTCAATACGTTAACACAGTAACAAAATATAGTGTAATAATATTAAAGTAGAAAAAGCATAAGATTTGCTTTAGAGTTTGATTGAAAACAATGAACAATTAAATCTTGCTGCCTATAGTGTGACAGCAGAAAAAAAAAGATCTTGTCTTGTTTAAGAGAATTTTTGGTAGATAGAAAAACAATCACTCTCAGAACATAATAGACTTTATGGGGAGCAATATTGAGCAAGAAGTTCTGAAACATCTAAAAGACTGCTCTTACTGATAAAGCATAAGGCACACACCAACAAGGAGGGGAAAATAGGAACATATATTTTTAGACTATTTTAGATTATTCTTAGACTTCTCTCTTGCCCTTCCCTCAACCTTCCCCTTCTTCTTTCCTTTTCCTTTTCTCTTTGCCATTCCTTTCTTCTTTCCCCTCCCCTCTCCTTTCCCCTTTCTAAAAGGAAACTAGACACTCTACTTCACAGGGCATTGCTTCTATTGTAATTGATCATCCAGGCTGTATGAGCTGTAGAATTGCTTTTAGAGGCATTTCATCTAGAGGTAAAGAGTTAATGTAATGAATGGGGTATTCACTGTGCCTGTTACTCAAGAGTGACTTTTCAGGTGATTATTACCACTTGAAAACAGTGTTGTGTTTTCATTCTGAATTTCACAGAATTTCACAGAATGTTCAAGGTTGGAAGGGACCTCTAGAGATCATCTAGTCCAACCTTCCTGCTCAAGCAGGGACACCTAGAGCATGTGGCACAGGGTGGCATCCAGGCGGGTCTTGAAGACCTCCAGAGAAGGAGACTCCACAACCCCCCTGGGCAGCCTGTTCCACTGCTCTGTCACCCTCACAGTAAAGAAGTTCCTCCTCACCTGGAGACGGAACTTCCTGTGCTCCAGCTTATGGCCATTACCCCTCGTCCTATCGCTGGCCACCAATGAAAAGAGCTTGGCCCCTTCTTCCCTGCATTCTCCCTTCCTGAACTTATACACATTAATCAGATCCCCTCTCAGCCTTCTCTTCTCCAGAGAAAGCAGGCCCAGTTCACTCAGCCTGTCTTCGTACGAGAGATGTTCCATTCCCTTAATCATCCTTGTCACTCTCCGCCGGACCCTCTCTAGAAGTTCCACATCCCTCTTATACTGGAGAGCCCAGAACTGCACACAGTACTCCAGGTGCGGCCTCCCCAGAGCTGAGTAGAGGGGCAGAATCACCTCCCTTGACCTGCTGGCAACACTCCTCCTGATGCAGGCCAGGATCCCATTGGCCTTCTTGGCCACGAGGCCACACTTTTGTCTCATGGTTAACTTGGTGTTCACCTGGACTCCCAGGTCCCTCTCTGTGGAGCTGCTTTCCAGAAGGTCGAGCCCTAATCTGTACTGGTGCCGGGGGTTATTCCTGCCCAGGTGCAGGACCCTGCACTTGTCCATATTGAACCTCATGAGGTTCCTCTCTGCCCAACTCACCAGCCTGTCCAGGTCCCTCTGGATGGCAGCACAGCCCTCTGGAGTGTCGGTCACTCCATCCAACTTGGTGTCATCTGCAAACTTACTCAGGGTACACTCCCGCCCTTGTCCAGGTCATTGATGAACAAACTGAACAGCACCGGCCCCGTACTGACCCCTGGGGGACACCACTGGCCACAGGCCTCCAACTGGACTCGGCCCCATTTATCACCACCCTCTGAGCTCTGCCATCCAGCCAGCCCTCGATCCACCGCACCGTGCACTCATCTAGTGTACTGTCCCGGATCTTCCGTATGAGGATATTATTGGAGACGGTGTCAAAAGCCTTGCTTAAGTCAAGGTAGACAACATCCACGGCTCTCCCCTCGTCCAGCCAGCCTGTCACCCCATCATAGAAGGCTATGAGGTTCGTCAGACATGACTTCCCCTTGGTGAATCCATGCTGACTGCTCCTCAACACCTTCTTCTCCTTCATATGCCTGGAGATTCTCTCTAGGATGAACTGCTCCATCACCTTTCCAGGGACAGAGGTGAGGCTGACCGGCCTATAATTGCCCGGCTCCTCCCTCTTGCCCTTTTTGAAGACTGGAGTGACATTGGTTCTCTTCCAGTCCTCGGGCACCTCCCCTGCTCTCCAGAACCTCTCAAAGATGATGGAGAGAGGCTGAGCAATAACCTCGACCAATTCCCTCAGCACTCTTGGATGCTGAAATTCACGCACATTCAGCTTTCAGAAGCTGAATTGGTTATACTATACACTATATTGTACTGTACTGTTTAAAGAACAGAGTTCTTTATTGATTAATCTTGTTACTTATTTGAACATTTACTTTGTGCGAACATTTGTATGAGTAACATTTCAGGCTTCCAAATACAAGAAGTAGGTGATAACAAGAGAAGTATTAGCAGATCCAAGCTCTCCCTTGCCTGTATTCACTGCTTGGAAAAGAATTTCATTAAAGTGAAAGAACTGGAATTAGCTAGGAGTAGGAATTAACTATGAAATAGTGAGGAATCTCTCTTTATCTGGGTAGCACCTAGCACTTTTCAGTTCTTAGCCTGCCTGGTATTTGAAATCATTTTTGCATCATAGATAAAAATCCAAACAAAATAACTAGTGAGTGAAAGAAAGCCTTTCTGAAAACTTGAATAGACACTTTGGTGTTTGTTATTAGTAATGGCAGTGAACATTTTCATATGTACTGTTTTAATCTTATCTTTCTAATTATGAACTTTCCGCTATGTAAAACAAACTGAAACTTTTACTTTATGTAAAAGACATTAAAAGAAATCATCTGTTTTGTTGCTTGTCATACATGGTCTCTGCTTGGGAAACATAGCCTAAATGGATTTGTTTTCCTTGAAATTTGAGATGGAGGAAGAAAAATGTAAGTTTTTTATTTTGACTATAGTATTTTGTAACAGAAGTTGTAGTCATAAGGGAATGCTGAAAAACTGCAGGTGACAACATTTTGTGTCATGAAATAAATGGAGAAATTTGTAAAGATATATTCTTTGATATAGGAAAAATGAAGGCAATTTTAGATGCTATTACATTACATGAAAGACATATTACATTACATGAAAGATTTTCATACAAGGCCATTAAAAAAAAAAAAAAAAAAAAAAAAAAAAAAAAAAAAAGACAAAGACACTTCCAAAATAGACCCAGATAGATTTTTACTATCATATCTTTCTCTGTCTAAAATAGAGGAATGCTTTTTTTTCTTCTAAAGTTCAAAATCAGCTATAAACAGAGAGAGAAGACAAATTAAAAATGCTTACCTTGGCCCATGCCCCCAAAGGCAGTTATGATTAGATTATAGACCTATTAACCAAACTGCGTGTAAAATCATTTGACTTGGCTAATGCCTCTGATTTCAAGGTCTGAGAATGTCTAAACTCATTTCTAAATATTGTAAAAGTTAATTGCCTTTATACACTGACTTCAAGACCTGTAAGAGAGGATAGGGCTGGACTACTTCTTAGATAAAAAAATAATGTAAAGAGCATTGCTAAAATGTGATTGTAAATCATGTGATGAAATTTTGTAAAAATGTTACATCAGAATCATCAAAATACTTCTGTAATAGATACTTCTTTAATAATAATTACAGAAGAATACAACCAGTAATTTTTTTTGTATTTTCTCACTTTGGAGCCAAGAGATATTCAACCTAATGGGCTTTTTTTCCTTCTTCTTCTTTTTTTTTTTTTTTTTTTTTTTTTTTTTTTGAGATTTTCAACCTAATGGGCTTTTTTTCCTTCTTCTTCTTTTTTTTTTNTTTTTTTTGTATTTTCTCACTTTGGAGCCAAGAGATATTCAACCTAATGGGCTTTTTTTCCTTCTTCTTCTTTTTTTTTTTTTTTTTTTTCCCTTTCACTACCCATTAATTTGCTGCAAATGGTTCATAAAAAATTGAGGAATCCTCATATAGCTTAAACTGACTCTGAAATGAATTATAATTATTATATGTTACATTGCTATGCAGTTTAACTTTGAGTTTTTAAAGCATTCTCGAAGCTTTAATGAAAGCAAGCCTTATAATAACTCTGATATGTAGGCATTATCCCTGCTTTATACAGGAGACTGTAGCAGAAAGAGGTTAAATGACCTGCCAACTCATCCTGTTTAGTCAAAAATTCCCAAGAGGCAGATATTCAGCAATTTAATTTCCACTTCTGATTATTATTCATCTCTGCTAAAGCATTGATTTTTTGAAGAGCTTGTGCTGTCTGCAGTGAGTATGAACAAGCTATTCAAAGAGACTCAACTCAAGCTATTGAAAAATGAACTAGTTTTGGTACCAGCGACAGTATAAGACCACAGTCAATCTGCTGGTGGGAAGCCCAGCAGTTGTCTGCGTCATGTCACACCGAGCCGGGTGAGATTATTCACCTGCTGAAAGTTGGCTGCCGCTGTCTGGGCTTGTGCTGCAGGTGATTCAAAAGAAAAATATACCACTGAGGTTGGAGCTACCACAGATTAAACTCAAAGTCAGAAAGACAATTCCTAAACATTAAAGGATTTTAGTAGTGAATTCAGTAGATCTTTTTTTGGACCTTTAGACAATTGAGGAAGAACTGCGCAGCAGTCAGCATGATTTTATTTCTAGGAAAAAAAATAATAATTATGTGGATCACATTGACTACTGTAATAGACAAGACTGGAAAAAAATGCATCAGGTAGACCGGATGTGGTTTTGACCAGCACATCCTGACCACCCAACCTTCCTCAAGGAGAAAAACATCATACATCACTACGTATTGAGCAAACACAGCATCATTCATCATGTCAAATGAATAAAAGAAATCTTCAAGAATTAGGTGCACAGCACACATCCTTTGGCTCTAATTATTTTTACAACTGGAGAATTTAATTTTAAATGTTTTTGAGCACACTAATACATTCCCTCAAACTACTATACATTTCTTTGTCTAAACTACTTTATCTGAGGGCTTATGGTCATATAGGGATACTCTCTCTACAAGGTGTCCTGTGATATTAAAGTTTTTTTATTCTGTCCATTGAACTAGGCTTGGTAAGGATTCTCATGAGGCCCTGGGCATCGTTAAGAACAGAAAATGACTTTTTTGTTTTATTGAAACACACTATTCATTACCTTAATGAAATATTTTGCTATGTCCTGTCTTCTACTTTTTTTCACCCTCCACATCTTGTGGCCATCTAAGGCATCAGAGGTGGTGACCTTAAGCATGGATCCAGCTGAAACACTTTGTATTACGTTTTATTTCCATATTCCTCTGAAAAGTACAGTAAAATATGTACAGTTGAAAGGTCACCCGACTAAGAGAACCATTGGGAAACTATATGCTTTATCAAATGCCTTATTAGAAAGTCTCAGCACTTAATCTATTTTTTCATTATTTACATAGAGTTAAGTCAATTTACAGCAGCTGGAGTATCCTTTGAGTGCCGCACTTTCTTAAACTGCTCTGACAGTTCTTCAGTCTATGATAATAAGAAAAGAATGATGGAAACTAGGAACCTAGGAACCTAACAGTGTAAGAAAACCATACAAATTGTATAGACAGTCACATTAAAGGCATCTCTTTCTCTCTCTTTTTTTTTTTTTTTTTAGTCAGAGTTCTTTAAAACTAAGCTTTAAAGCAGTACCACTTTCGTCCTTTTTTCTTGTCCGACGGGTTCTTTGTCTCTAAGGATTTTATACTATCATGATCCATGCTTTAATTTACATCAGCCAGTGTACTTCATAATGCTAGTATAAATCTGTACAGATCAGAGAGTGGCACTAAAACTCATGGACCTCATGAAATTTTGGGTATATTTTACTTTCTTTTTTTTTTTAAATCTTTTTTTTCTTTAACTATTTTATGCCTTTATCCTTTTCTCCCTCTCATATAAGAAGAAAATACTAGACTCCAGGCCCTATGATATTTCCTGAATATTCAATTTACTACTACAGCTTGCTGTTCACTTATCAGTTATTTAGGCACTAAAATGAATATCTAAAAGCTAAACCTCTAATGGGAAAGAATAAAATGGGAGTTATTTTGGGGCAGTCCCCCAATCTATTTAAAATCCTTACAGTCCTCCTAACTTGCTTTGATGACACACACATTCACATAATGAACCAAGCCATAGCAGTTTTAAGATACAGTTAACTCATTAAACTTTTGTAGAAGTGTTATTTTATTTTGAACCTTAACTGATGATCAACCACAGCAGGAAATCACCCAATATATGAGCACAGTAGAGAATATAATAGCTGCATAGAATCAGCAGAAGGTAATATCCTATTAAATCTTAAAGGATCTTTGCATTACAAATTGATGAAAATGAAAATAATAATAAAAAAAATCTGTGTTTCCTTTCAGGGTTACATTAAAAGCGAAATGTAGCACTTGAAAATACTTTGTGGTTAAGCTGGATTTTAATTACACATATATTATAGTTCATAACAATGTTATCCTACATGTGTTTAGACTTTTTAAATGGCTTATTTTTTGTTTTTCTGAGGGTTTTTTTTTTTTTTTTTTTTTTTTTTTTTTTTTTGTGGTGGCTTAGTATTAATTCAATTTCTAAAGCCTGCTTCAGATTAATGCAGTTGAGTTGAAGACACAAATCTTCACAGACAGAGGGAATAATAAATCTAGAAAATAATTTTGAGGCAGCCTTTGATTTTGTATCTCATCACTCTGATTATACTTTTATTTTGCTTTTGAATTTATTTATAGAGATTAGTTTCTATCATTTGTTATTACAAATTTTAATTTTCTATCATTTCATGCCAAAACTTATTTTTTTTCTGAGAGCTTAAAAAGAGTCCTCCTCCTTGGCTTTTTAGTATAGTCCCTCTTCCTGGATATTTTATCCACATTCTGCTGCTTAGACCAGACAGCCCATCTGCATATTGTAACAATGATTTCCAGTGCAACAAAGTAAAATCTGGCTTCTAATTTCTTTAATGACTTTTATATTTTTATTATACTCATAATTATCCTCTAATCTGTACATATGTTTTTTTCCATTAATAAAAAATTCATCTTAACATATTTGCTTTCTAATTACAATTAATAATATTAGATACAATATGCAATGGGCTTTTTTAATCAGACATCTCTTCTTCCCCCGAAAGAGAAAATTCATTAAAAGTAATTACACTATTACTGTATGCAAGTACTGTGACATAGAGTAGTTAATTTGATTAAAAAAAGAACATTCAGTTAAACAAATCTTGTATATTGGTAATACAGATGGAATTTGCAAACTCATACAACTGTTCAAAAAGAAAACACTAGAGTTTGATTAATGAGTCCTGTTCTTTGTTACAGTAGCAAAACCATCTTGTAATACAGTGACGTGACAGTATGGTCAGATTTTCAGAAGATACTGTGTTTTTTCTTCTAAAGTAACCCTTTACATGAGTGGTAAGCTAACCTAGCTTCTGCAGGAAGCCTTCCCTGACTTCAGAATAGCTTATAGTCATGTATGATACTATGAACTAATGAAGGACTTCTGAGGGTTTTGTAAGAAAAGAAGACAAAAAATAAAAATGCCCTTCCTTTTGCATGTAGAATAATTTATGTCACCTTTAATCCCTAACATTGTATTTAAAAGGAATTTGTACCATGTAATGAGGGTCGATTTCACATGTAGGGTTTTGTCTGAAATTAAAATATATTTTTGAATACAGATGATTTTTTTTGACTAATTGCAATCTATTTTTTTTTGTTCCATCTCATATAGGATAAGGAAGAATGAAGTCTTATACCAGATCATCTGAAGAGATTAGAGAATTTTTTTGTTGCTGCAGTTGGGTTAGAGGAACTGCTATTGAGATATGGTGTCCAGCAGATTGGTCTGCCTTTTCTTGTATTGCTTGGTCACACAGGCTGGTAGACTCTTTTCCACAAATAAGCTATTGTTTTGTCTACACTGGAAATAGGGAGTTCAGAGAAGCATCCTCCCAAAAGCCATCTGTTTCTAATGTTCTCTCTGGGCATAAAAGCTCCATATTTCTCTAGTCTAGCTAAGCACAATTATAAAATTTAGTTCAGTATACAAATATTTAAAATGTTTTATTTCATTTTAACTAACTTTGATCAATACCAAACTTCTTTTTTAATAACTCATTCATGTTCAGCTTCTGCAATTTAGAAATAGAACTAGATAATATCGTAGATAAAATTTACTTTATATATTACTCTTAACTGTGGTATGATGAAAGGCAGTATAAACTTCTTATTTTTCCCAATTGGGGGTGCTTTATACTGAAGGTATAATTGTGGTACAGATATTGACAGTTCAGATCAAGACAAAATGTTCTTTTCACTGTCAATGACGGACAGTGAGAACCTTAGTTTCAGTAATTTTCTCATCAGCTGAAATTAATGAGCTTAGGCCAACAGCCACTGAATATGAACCAACAGTGTTTTCAGGTGGGCCCAGAAGTCCAATAACCTCCTTGTTGGTAACAGAAACAGTGTAGCTAACAGGGCCAGGGAAGGGATCATCCCCTTGTATTTGGTGCTAAGGAGACTGCAGCTTGAATACTGTATTCAGTTTTCACTACAGCAAGGACATGGAGGTGCTAAAGCATGTCCAAAGGAAGTCAATGAAGCTGACGAAGAGGCTCGTGTACAGACCTTACGAGGAGTGACTGAGGGAGCTGGGTTAGTCTGGAGAAGAAGAGGCTCAGAGGAGACGTTATCGCTCTCTACAGCTACCTGAAAGGAGGTTGTAGTGAGACAGGGGTCAATCTCTTCTTCACAATAACTACCAATAAAACAAGAGGAAATGGCCTCAAATTGCCCCAGAGGAGGTTCAGATTGGACATTAGGAAGAATTTCAGCATAGAAAGAGCACTGAAGCCTTGCAACAGGAGGGCTCACCTTCTCCGGCAGTGTTCAAGAGGGACATCACAAGATGAACGGCTAACACATTATTGGTGGATTCATACATTAGATTTCTTTCCATTTTCAAGACAAGTCTCACTTGGTTTGATGATAGGGGTGTCTGAAATGTGTTTGTATCTTAAATTTACATGTCCTATGTTTTCTTTTTTAAAGCAGCCTAGCACAGTGAATACACATGAAGATTTCAGACTATAGAGGTATATGTAACTCTTCACAACATACTCTGAAACTTAACACTGTTCATCAGTGGTAGCATCAGTGGCAGCTATGTAGACTGCCTTTATCCCTTCCTAAATACATCTCCCTCCTTCATTGCCTAATGTTAGCTGGCTGCCAAACTCCAGCACTCTCAGACGAACATCTGGTCTGTTTCTTCAGTTATCGTTCTTCTGAGAAATAGGAAATTATCCCTCTTGTGTTTCACATCCAAAAAAAAAAAAAAACCAAAAACTCAGCTTCTCTTCAGCTGAGGAGAGAACAGGAAATTGCTTGTGTAGTTGGATAGCCTTGAGGGTTGTGATAAAATTAATGCTGTAATTTGCAATAACCTCAGGGGAATATATGCCACCAAAAATTGCTGAAGTGCAATATAATTTAATTGTAACCTCCAGCTTTCAGGACACTGCCTCAATCATAGGAACTGGGAACAAGTGACATAGAACAGGTTATGGCCCAAAATATCATAAAGTGATCTGGCATTCTTCCTAACTACCATCTATACATTGCATCATTGTGATTGCAATGAATAATTCACAGCATTTCAACTCTGGTCTGATAATCTTACGATCACAATACATTGTGAAGACAGCTCTTGAGACTCTCCTAGAATAAAATCTAATATTACAAATAACTATACTTCACAGATAAGCTTAGTTAAAACTGCAAAGGCTCATGTTTTGATTTCAAATAAAAATATTTATCTTGATATTTGCTGGAGTTATAACTATTAATCATATATAGCCTATATTTGGGATATAGTTGACATTGTGAAGTGGTGTATGTTTTGAAGAGTCTGAGGCTTCAGAAAATATTGGTCAGGACTCAGAAAATAAAAGTTTCTTAAAAAGAATCAGGGAAAAAAAAAAGATTGTTCTTTGAATGTTCTTTATTAGTCTTGTATTTTTTTCAGCCTCTTGAGACATGTTTTCAAGCTTTCATCTATATCTTTTAGGACTTAAAATGTTATTTTATCTGAAGCTCTTCTCAGTGGTGGCCAATGACAGGGCAAGGGGTAATGGGTGAAAGCTGCAACACAGGCAGTTCCATCTCCATGTGAGGAGGAACTTCTTTCCTGTGAGGGTGACAGAGCCCTGGCACAGGCTGCCCAGGGAGGTTGTGGAGTCTCCTTCTCTGGAGATCTTCAAAACCCGCCTGGATGCCACCCTGTGCCACATGCTCTGGGTGTCCCTACTTGAACAGGAGGGTTGGACTAGATGATCTCTAGAGGTCCCTTCCAACCTTAACTATTCTGTGATTCTGTGATTCTGTGATTCTGTGATTCTGTGCTGTGATCTTAGATATTATTCTTACTAACCCTAGGAGCTCGATTGCAAGGAAAAACACCAGATATTCTAAGACTTGTGGAGGAGATTATGAAAATTTCTGGTGTGAATGGTATCTTCTTTCCAACTGAGACAAAAATCTGGACACATCTAATCATATCTAAGGCAGTGAAAAAAAAAAAAAAAGTCACATTATGACAGATTCCAACTTGTTGATTGTTGGTGGTACTGAATAGAAGGGAAACATTCCCTTAGATGGATGGCCAGCATAAAGTCTTAGCATGAATTGCTTCTGCAGTAATATTTGATTTAGGGCTAATGAAGAAGTGAAGTTACATGGGTCCCGCACTCATCTATGCTGTAGTAGAACATCCCCTCTGTGCCAGCCACAGCTTTATCCGTGACCCTACTATGAAATAAAGTACCAGTACTGAAAGTAATATTGTTCTTATGATATATTTTCCTTAAACCTGCCCATTTGTATTGTGTTGCATAGTACGTGACAATATTGTCATGGAGGATACATATCATAGAAAGCATAAGTTTCTAGCATGAATGAGAACTTGATTTATTTGTTTCTATTATTTATATAGCAACTTACAAAAGCACAGGTTGGAGGGTTTCTTTTTTTTTTTTTTTTTTTTTTTTTTTAAATATCCTCTCAAGTTGCTCTCATCACTACCAATAAGTAGTCATATCTAATTTCCCTACAAGGGTTATTATTAGGGAAGGATTTGTGAGAGAAACATCTCGGAGTATTTTAATGGTAGTGAACTGAGTGCCAATCAACCAACAGTCAGTTTGAGAAGTGTCTGCCTTGATTTCCGTCATACAAAGTTAATGGAAATAGAAACTCCTCTCTCAATACTTAGGTAAGAATATTGGATGGTACGAGAAGAGCAATGTAAGTCAAATAATAATATTAACAGAAACTTTGATGCAAAATGTCCCTGAACAAGTCTAGGGTACAACTAGAGTTTCTATCCAAGAACAACAGGAAAGAAACAGTATTTTGGAGCATGAAAATAAATAAGAACCATATGATACGCTGATTAGATTGAGATCAATATGTGTCTATCCAGTGAGAACAACTATATGTATATATGTAAATATTTTGTTAGTGGATGCTGGCAACTTTAACATGCAGATGTACATTTTTAAGATTTTTTTCCCACATCTGTTTGTGCAGTGATGTCTCCCATATATATAAAAGTATAAAAAAATGCATTAAGATCTCTGCCTTTACTACATAATATGTCAAAATTATTAATAAATATTTTGTAGCTTAAAGACAGATGGAAAATAAAGATACTACTTTAAAATAATGAAGATCAAAATTATGGTACAGGCTGCCAAGAGAGAGGTTGCGGAGTTTCCTTCTCTGAAGATCTTCCACACCCATTTGGACACAACCCTGTGTCACATGTTCTAGGTGACCCTGCGTGTGCAGAGGGGTTGGACTAGATGATCTCTAGAGGTCCCTTCCAACTTTAAGGATTCTAATATTCTATGTACAACAGAACTGAAGCATTGATTTTTCTGTGACACTACTCTTTTTTTTGGGTGTTGGCATTGTTATTAAAATATTTGCTTGTTTTATTTACACTTCTGTAAATATTTCCTCTACTGATTTACTTTACCAGCTATTAGCACTAAGCATCCTGACAAATTAGATTTTGAAGGGGAATAAAATGGCCAGTATTTTGAATTTCATCTTACTTCAATAATTTCCTTAAAAGAATTTGGATTTTTTTTTATATTTTTTTTTCCATAAATTCATAAAGAACGTAATAAATTTTTTTTCTATCATCAGAAAAAAAATATTAGGATACTGTCTGCAAAAGATACTGAATAAAATTAACTGCATGTTATGTCAATAATTTTTTAAATAAACCATCTTATAATTTTGTAGGTTTTGAAGAAGTAAATTTTGATTTCAGAATTATAATATAGATAACCACAAGAAAAAGAAATGTGTCTTGTGATACATCATACATTGATATGTATTGGCTTTATGCTTTTCTAATAATGTATCAGCGTAGCTCTAGACACCGTATAACACATGCAGTTTACCTTGGTTTGGTATAAGTTACTAGTTTAGCGAAAGAGTCCAGATGTCACATGGTGAAAAAGCCCAGTGCCTCCTGTGCTTAGTAGTAAAATGCTGACAATAATGCAAATAAATGCAATTTTACTATTATTTAAAGAATTTGATTCTACTATATATTTTATTGTTGAGTAATGCTGTGAGAATATAAGGATCAGTCCTCCCTAGAAAATGAACTAAAATAGAATCTAAAAAGGATATTTTTGTTCATATCTAGGCAGCATAACCTAGACTGAATCATGCAGTCCTGCTTACGATAAGTGCATTATAATAGGTTGATATCCAAAAGGCTAATGTTATGTATTTAGCTGTGGAATGAATATTGATAGTTACTGTTCACCTAGTACAGCATGCAACTATTAAATCACATTGTTTTAATATCATCTGGTCTTATGGTTTTTGAGCAAGTTCTGTAGTGCAAAGTGAAGACTGAATTTTTCTAGAATTACTCCAGCAATCTTCACTCAGTCTGTTGAAGGTTAATTCATCTCTATTTTCTAGTACTGCATAACAAAGAGTTATTCTAGACCATTATTTGAGTCATCATATTAAGACTTAGTCTGTTTCCCCTCTCTGTATTCGCACAGTCTCCTGAAAAGTCTATGTTTGGCAATCCTTGCTATTTCTAGTGGTGGCATCCTTTAGGACGCAGATGAGACTTCGGCAGTGGTAGAAGCTGCAGAGCTAGTATGCCAGCATCTCTGAAGTACTAATGGAGATCTGCACCTGGAACTTTATTATAGTTTCCAAGGAATAATTTAGACAGCATTCCAAATCTAAGATGATTTTTTTTTTTTTTAAAAATACATCTGCTGCAGGAGCATATCACTCTGTTTCAAAAGTTTTGATTGCTGTAGACAGGTGTTCTTTATGTTGCTCAGTATGAATTTTCAGAATCTTTTGTTTAAATCATATTACTTAGAAATACCACCAATAATTTTACCTGGAGCCTTCCATGGATGGTTGCATTTTCTAATGTTTCACTGTATATTTCTCCTAAATTCTTAAGTGTAGCTTATGATCTTGAAAACATTTATAGTTCCTCAAAGGTTATTGAAATGATTGTAATTATAATTTCTCCTTTATTCTTCTTTTAATGTACCAGATCTTAATGAAACAGTCCTACATATGATGCTGGGCTAGCCAAGGTTAAGATATATGCATTTGAAATTCTAAACAGAAATCCAACAGAGATCAGATGCAGAAAAAAATGGAAAAAAAATATTTTAAAAGAGGGTCTGGAATAAGCCCAGCAGTTCATTTGTGTACCAGGAAATCTGATAGCTTGTGCCAAGTCCTGCTTCACTGGAGTTAACTCTCCAACTCTGATGGATGAATCTTTTTTCTCTGTAATAGATTTTTCTGTTTTCCCATATCATGTATTCAAAAACAATAGTTCTCCAGCTTGTGAATATAAGATTGTGTGCATATATATGCATGTTTCTGTGAAGATTAGTGGCACTGCATGTAGGCAATAAACATTTGATAAATATCACTTCATTTCTTCCACATAATGTATAAGCATGTATTATATTATGTAAAATGTAATTTTATATATATATATATATATTATATATACACATACACACATTTATACATAGGGTAATTTTTCTCTGTAAACTTCTGTACAAGTATGCACTACATTTTTTTAATAAATTCTTATTTAACAACAGATTGACACTGAAGAAGATATTCCTGTAAAGATGTATATCACCATGCTTCATGACCTCCCCAATGATCTAAGGAAAATAAGAATCAGGTGGAAATGTGTAATGACAATACATCCTCACTTGAAACTACTGACATGATCAGATGCTTAAAGCATCAGAGATGGCATTGTATAAAATCCTGTGAAATAATGAGATTTTTCTTAGATGACTCAAACGAGGTGAGCTATTTCTTAAGGAGAAATGTGCTATGTGAGTTTTCCTAAAAATGCCTAATTTGAGTACTGCTTGAATTTATGTTCTTGAATATATCAAATATTAAAGTGTGAGTGGCAAATGTATATATTACAGGGAGCTTGGCAAACTTTTGAACCTAACAGAAAAATACTATTTAGTACAGTAGAGCAATACCAACATATTTGTTATGGATTACTTTTGAGGTAATTCTTCCATCACATAAAAGTTTGAGAAATTTAATAAAATAAATGAGCAATTTTAGAGTCTTTACAACTCTAAAAACTTCAAATATTTTTGTCCATTAAATTGTTCTTTTTCTTCTTACCTTATTTTAAGCCTGCAGTTTTGAATATTCTGCCTTTGCATAAATATTAAGGACTATTTGAAACTTAGAACATATGTGTTGGATATTTTAGCATTTAGACTAGCATTATTGTCACCTTGTTTTATCTTTTTTGTTTTTTTGTTGCTATATTCTCATATATATGTTGCATATTCTGAAATATACTTCAAAGTAAAAAATAGTTTAAAATACTATTCTACAACATCAATTTATTATTTATTTTTGTCATTATTAATTTATTTCTAACATTTTATTATTTACAATATTATCTTTCATATATTTATCTTGAAATATATATTTATGTTTATATTCATAAATAATTATTTATCACTTATTCCATTCTTGTGTATTAATTAGAAAATATTAGAAAGGCATTCAAGAGCTAAAAGAAAACCATAAAATACATTATTCTTTGGTTAGGACTTTTTTTTTTTGAATATAAATATGCATTCTTCAGTTTATGTTTGTCTTTATGAATATCTCAGTCATGTTTTAAAGAATTCCCATGAAAAAGTGCAAATTACACTCCTCTCTCAAAATAGCTGGAGTTAAACACATGCTGTGAGATAACCAAGGTCTGTGAAGGACTGATCATTTTGCCATTGAAATACTATTGACTACAAATACTATCTGAAAAGATAACTAGTTCACGCAAGTACAGCACAATCTCTACTCAGCTTGCAAATGACATTTTCTCACCTCTCAGTCAGACTGTTTGTATCGTAGTTTGAAATACAAGTGAGTATTTCACAAGTCCCCATCTCAGCCATCTGAACAATATCACCTTTTAATTAGCTACAGGGATGTAACATCTTTGTGAAAACCATGACACTATTCTAGAATAGGAGCATTTCAATTAATTATATATAACATTTATGTAAATGTTTATGCCGGCTATACTGTATTTCAGAATATCTGTATACAGAGGATTCACCTGCACTTAACAGCATAAAACCATAAGTAAATTGGACGTATTTCGAATTATACATACAGGTCACAACCAATTCCACTGTGTGGTCCATCTTACATATCCTTTTATGATTTATATGAAGACAGCATATCCTTTAAGTTTCAGCAAGGGTATAAGACTTAAAATAAAAAGAAATATATCAGAGATGCTCCCTGATCTTGCTTTTCTCAGTCCTAACTTGTCATTCAGGTTCTGGAGAGGGTGTACAGGTGGACAAATTTCTCTTGATGATACTCAGTCCCCAAAGGCAGAACATAAGATCAGAGAACACCAGGAAAGGAAGAAAAAATGAGACTCTCTTCTACTCAAGGTCTTGGGTGAAATCAAGTTTTTAATCTTTCTGGCATTTTTGATATAAAAGAAACAAAAAAAAAATCTAAGTTTAATTCCTTATTGACAGTTGCTGAAGGAAAATATTTTGTTTTACTCTCTGTGATTCTTGGCAATATTTAACTAATGATATTTCATTCCTTTTTTTTTTTTTTTTACAATGAATCATAAAAAAAAGAAGTGTCTTTGAAAGATAGTGGCCTGTTCTTGCTCATTTTTCTCTGCTATTGATGCAGTGCTGCTGTGATGAACTTTGACGAAACTAAAGATAGGTGAAGAGAGTGTGGGAAACATCAAGACAGATTGTGCTTTAGGAATTAAGGAGAAAACAAGAGCTTGTATCCTCTGATGGTTTAGTATAAAATTATGATAAAGTATAAGGAAGAAAACAACCAAACTCTAAAAATGTGACCCTCCCCTCAAAACACCCAACCCTAAACAATAAATACCTCCTCCCCAACCCTGCCTCTCCCAAAACAGGAAATGGAGCAAAAGTACTTCTCATATCAGACTAGTAGTCAGATTCTGGGATGAGTTTTAAATTTTTACCAGAAGCAGATATGCTAACGTACAGGCAGGGTAACATCAAGTGAAAGTAAAG
>VZSG01000539.1:153585-195386 GCA_013398315.1 Nothoprocta pentlandii | reverse complement strand
AAAAAAAAAAAAAAAAGAAAAGTTCCTTTTTATAGAAATAAACTGCAAAGTTTTTAACAACAAGATTCAGTACTTGCTCTTTCATAGGTATTCAATGGGCTTCCATTATGGAGACTTAACTGTCATAACATGTTCTCACAGCCATATTCACTCACTTTGAGGACACCTGGTACAACAGTGACCCCTTAACAAGGAGTAAATGTGCTGTTCCGCAAAACAGGATGGCCTACTTCACCTCATGACGTTGGATCAGCCTATACATGAAGTCCTCTGTGCTTGTTGCACATATCTCAAATATTTCCCAGGATCTGGGAAGTCAATGGGCAAGGTAATGCTAACACTTTTATTGAACAGAAGATCCTTCACCCGTGGCTGGTTGTCATCAGTAAACCCAGTAACAATAAGGGTCTTTCTCAAGAGGGCAGACATGAGTCTCTGGGAGCTTTTTATGGGATTCATACCCTTATTTGGTGTTTGGCACAGGTTTCATATCAGCTTACCTACTTCAAATTTTATTGTTCCCTTGCCCTGTAAGTGTTGTGTGACACTGCAAACTCACTCTCACCATCATTGTCTAAGCCAGTAGATCTCATAATGCTGGAAATTTTCAGTTCTCCATTATCCAGGAACATCCATAAATCTCAGCCTGCATGGGTCTGTGTATCTCTGCATCACGGCAGATGTTGATTATCCATTACAAGCATGGGTCACTCAGCAATTTTACAACAGCTATATGCCACATGTTCATTTTAGTTAGGTTGTCATAGGCCATGCAATGAACTAGTCTGCTGCAAGATGGCTAACCTCACAAAACAGAACAGCCTGGAATAGCAGTGCCCTCACTGTGTTGATCACCCCTTCTTTATATGGATTGTACAGCCTGTGTGAGGGCTTCTAGGCAGAATGTCCATATCAAGGTCAGACTTTCCAGCTCCTGACCTCTCTGTCATCCAGGATGTGGTGACAAAACTCAGAAAAGTGCCTGAGGCCATCTGTGCCCATCTGGCTCAGGACAAGTTCCATTACAGTGCTCACAAACACTACTGCAGCAATCCATGCTCCAGTAATCAAAAAATAGATTTGGCTTCTCTCCCTCCATCTAATCTCTCCATGCAATTGCCAATCCTCTTTATGTGCTCCTTGTGTTGTCTTCAGAGCTTCACCAAGACTGATTGCAAGCATCCTCCTTGGTGATTCCTGCTTCTGTAGACTAAGTTCGATCTCTTTGCACAAATTACAAAGTGGTTCTTAATCTGCATTCATTATCCTTCTCCTTAACAGCTAGATCCAGCCTGTCCCATCACAGTTCGCTAATACTACTGTTTGCACTCTCTTTTCTTTTGGTCTCATTGCTTTATGCAGGTAAAATCACAAAATATTTTCTCTCCTCTATCCTAATCCAGCAGGTTTTGCCTTTGTTCAGATCAAGGTCCACTGTGATAAGTGGAGATTAAGACATGCCTTGTGCACTTACATGTCTTCCAGTTTTAGCCAGAGACTAGTTTTGCTGTCTGTAGACAGTAAGCAATGAGCTGAAATTCTGTAATTCATTGCCAGCACACTTCCTGTCCCTGGGGTACTTGAGATGGGGTGTAAAGTCTGCATGTTAGATGTCTGTGAAGAAAGCCTCAAAGGAGGCAGTCAGTTCTTGGTAGTGACTGGATGCATACAATAATGTTCTGTTTCCTCAGCCTTCCTCTACTTCACTACCAAAATATCAGAATTTGAAGGTAGCCTCATTTCTTTGCTATATCCTTATATGACTACTAAAATTTAGTTAACTCTAAAGAGAATTACTTATTTTGTTGTGATGTGGATGTGACCAGATAAAGATGATGACATGCTTTAAAACCATATCTGGTGTTCAGCTTGCTGCAGGTCAATGGAGTAAGAAGACCTAGACACTCAGAGATGGGGAGAAGTGGGTTATATGCATCATGAGTGGTTGTGGTTCTCAAAGGGGTTGTGGTTCTTCTTTGAAGTCTCTCTAAATCCTTCACCTTGCAGTCTTAAAACTGTACCATAAGTTGTCAAAAATAAGAAATCCAAGAATATATTTTAAAGGAGTGGAAATACACTAACCCATTTTGCTATATTATGAGGTTCAGCTATGGTGGTAGCTGACAAGATCCAGGACATGAGTCTGTTAGTGTCCACCGTGAGTGCAACTGCAACACTGTGAATGACCAAGTTAATCAGCCAATGTATGACAAATGTGTCATCCTAAGATGCCATAGGTGACATAGGTGACACTGCTTTTAACGAGAAGACTAAAGTCCCAAGGAAATCATGATTGTGGTGAGTGGAAAAGGCTTTCCTGCAGCCACCTGTCTTATTTCTTTCACTGAATCCTGAGTTAGGCCTGCTGGGTGATAGTGCAATCCTTAAATGCACTAAGGTGGACTTTCCCTCACTACTCCTCTATGTGCACATGAAATGTGGTGATAGGGACTGAGATTACACTCAAGCTGTATGTGAACTGTGCAGTGCAGCACGTTCTGCGGAGATAGAAACCTGCTGCCCTTGGATTATATCTGACGCATGCTGTATGTGAATTGAGGTCAATGAGAGAAATGCGAGTAGTCAAAAGAGATGGTGGGGAAACTGTGATGGCTGCTTTATCCAGTTGATGTAGTAAATTCAATAAATTCTGGAGCGCCAGGGAATGTGTGAGAGGGATTTTTTTTTTTATTATCTACATGTACAGTGCCATTTTAGAAGTGATGCTGTTCTGTCTCTGAAGGGTTGAAGAACATTTAGGTGACAAGTCAGTATCTGGTTGGTCAGTTATATATTTTGACCAAAGCAAAGCTTCTCTGGTGATTATATACAGGCGGCTGCATTTGAGACCCACTCTGATGGCAGCACCAAGCTATGTGGCATAGCAGGTTGGTGTGTGCATCTTCACTTCTGCAGTTCGTGTTTTTTCCTATGGCAGTTGCCATGCGAGACAGTTGGCTACAGGGATAACAGATGCCCTTCTGCCCCAAAGACATGTCACTTGGCTCTGCATGTTCTGGACATCTTAACCTGGAAGATGTCCTGTCCTCTTCTAGTGGGAAACCCAAAAGAAAACAGACATTTCTCAGGAACACAGATGGATATGCTAGCATGTGGCAACATGGATAACAAAATTTCCTTGCCTTCAGCTCTTCAGAGGGGTCCTGTTTTGAGGTGTTTGGCGCAGAGGACACTTATCTGCAGGAGGGATACCTTGCAGGCCTATAATGCCAAAACTCTTGGCAGCATTCCCTCATCCAGATAAACAGTTTGGCACTATAGCAGCAACTGTGTGCTGAGGCTGGCTTTGCCATCCTTAGGAGTAGAGATATTATGGTATGATGCCAAAGATGTGTTTGTATTCAGGTCTAAAAATTAAGGTTTTTAGATGGACTGTATATAAGAACTTGAGGCCAGCTGCAAATTACTGCAGAACATATCAATGGAGACATGCCAAAATGACAGAGTGTCCCCCTGGCTATGGACCAGGAATCGTGGCCAGTACTGTGCGCAGTCACTACTTGTGAAAGTGCAACTTGGCACTGGTGAAAACTAGGCCAGGAACTGTATTTAAAATGTTTTAATACATAACATGTCCTGAAACTGGTTGAATAGTCATAATCTGTAGCAATTCCAGTGCTTACACACTACATACAGTAGTGTGCCATGTAAATTGTAGCATAGCCATGTAAATTGTAGCATAGCTTGTCTTTTACTATATGGTGCTATTTTTTTGTTGTTTTGATGAAGAAGTTACTCTACAATTGCACTGAAAGTTTCAATTCAGATTTCATTTTATGTTTTACTTACAAGTTTGAGGAATAAGTTGAACCTTGTACAGATTAGAGGTAGACCTGCTGGAGAGCAGCTCCACGGAGAGGGACCTGGGAGTCCAGGTGGACAGCAAGTTAACCATGAGTCAGCAGTGTGACCTCGTGACCAAGAAGGCCAATGGGATCCTGGCCTGCATCAGGAGGAGTGTTGCCAGCAGGTCAAGGGAGGTGATTCTGCCCCTCTACTCAGCTCTGGTGAGGCTGCACCTGGAGTACTGTGTGCAGTTCTGGGCTCCCCAGTGTAAGAGGGATGTGGAGCTTCTCGAGAGGGTCCAGAGAAGGGCAACCAGGATGGTTAAGGGAATGGAACATCTCTCGTACGAAGAGANCAGCAGGTCAAGGGAGGTGATTCTGCCCCTCTACTCAGCTCTGGTGAGGCCGCACCTGGAGTACTGTGTGCAGTTCTGGGCTCCCCAGTATAAGAAGGACATTGAGCTTCTCGAGAGGGTCCAGAGAAGAGCAACCAAGATGATTAAGGGAATGGAACGTCTCTCGTATGAGGAGAGACTGAGCTGGGCCTGTTCAGCTTGGAGAAGAGAAGGCTGAGAGGGGATATGATTAATATGTATAATGCATATTAATCTCCCCTGCAGGGGAGAATGCAGGGAGGAAGGGAACAAGCTGTTTTTATTGTTGGCCAGCGATAGGACGAGGGGTAATGGCCATAAGCTGGAGCACAGGAAGTTCCGTCTCCAGGTGAGGAGGAACTTCTTTACTGTGAGGGTGACAGAGCAGTGGAACAGGCTGCCCAGGGAGGTTGTGGAGTCTCCTTCTCTGGAGGTCTTCAAAACCCGCCTGGATGCCACCCTGTGCCACATGCTCTAGGTGTGCCTGCTTGAGCAGGAAGGTTGGACTGCATGATCTCTAGAGGTCCCTTCCAACCTTGAATATTCTGTGATTCTTGTTGGAATGATGGTTCTTAAATGCAAACACCTAGAAAGAAACTGACAGATGAATTTTCTCCCATTACAAACATAATACTGTTCTGAACTGTGATTTTATATTTATTTGATGACAAACCCTTGAAGTTTTTTTTGTTTATACTTAGGTATTATGCTACTCTTACAGGCACTGCTACTTAAAAGGTAGCTCAAATTGCTCATACATATTATGACTTGGACTCCAAGAATTTACTAAATCCATAAACTTTCATCATTATCTTCTTGCAAAGTTGCCTAAAACTGTGTATTTGGATGCATAATTATGAAACTATAAACTTCTAAAGATAGTTTAGAGGCTTTATGACAAGCCTCTTGCAATATGAATTTTCTGCGAGAAAAAAAAGTATCATGTGTCCTGAGAAGAGTAAGAAAAAAGATGCTGCAGATTTTTATACTTTCATGGTTTTGAAGAATTTTTTTTTCCTTTCCAATTAATGCAAATTTCTGGCCTAAGGAAATAATTGATCATGTAATTGCCAAGATCCAGAATATCAGATTAAAGAAAAAAAACTGTACCCAGGTAAGGGAGTTGCTTGAAGACCTTTGTTTTTATTGTTTTATTAGATTTCTTATGGATCTTTATAGATTTTCTAAAGAGATTAGATCTCTTTATTAGAGAACCATTAATTTCACTACATAAGACCTGTAAGACTTACTACAATTTCCGTATCTTGTTCTGACTGCGGACTCCAGCTGCAACTCTGCTTCTGGCTATGAAGAGATGTGATCTCTTCCCTTATATTTGGCCACCATGGGAAGAAATATGGGCCCAAATGTTTGGAGAATGGTAGATTTTAGTCCAATTCCTGGGAAGTAAGGGTCATGAGGCACACTGTTGTGTTGCTGTCTGCTACAGGAATGCAGGATTGGAAGGGCAGGCCAGCCCTTCTCTGACATTGTATGTCATGTAGTTTGTCTTGTAAGCTGATTTACCATCCATTCATCCTAATTATCGTTTTCTAAATATTGTTTTGGCTTTGTGACTTCAAAATCTTCAGAGCTCCACTGCTCTTTGAAAATTTGAAAATCACCTGAGATTATGTAGAAATCTACATCGATAAAGTGCTTTTAAAAATGCATCTATAAATTTTCTTTTTGCCAATGATTTTTTTCTTGAGAAAAGAAAGGGAAAAAAAAAAGCTATATATCAAACTGTGGTTAGACTAACGTGGAAAATTAGTTTATTTATGGTCAACTTCTCCCTTTTATTCATCCTTTCCAGTAAAGAGTTAAATGTTTTGTGTCTGCACTTCACTTTGAATGTGCGTTTGGACAACCTGAGAAATCATACCCATAAAACATTTTCTCTCTTCTTCCATGACCACCACAACATGTTATAGTCTGATTGATAATAATGTTGAGACGTCTGTTGCTTCTGCTTGGTTGTGGACCTACATTATATGAAAGTGAGGCATATTTTTTGTTTAGACAGTTAGCTTTCCTTGGTGAATAAAAAAAGTTTGAACTGAATATGTCGCTGTAAGGCAAGAAAATGATTGATTGAGTGGATATGAAACAATTGTAGAGATGTGAGTCCTCATGTGTGTAATAGGTTGTGTGAGGAGCTGGAGTTGGGTGGTAAAAGCAAATGAGAATGGAAACATATTTTGTATTATCTGGGTATATTTGCAACATCAACATGAGTTGAAAGGTCTCCAAGGAAGCTAGGCTACCAATTCAGAGACAATGTTGAACTCAAAATCTACTTTGCTTTGTCTCTTATATCTGTTACCCAAAAGAAATAAAAGATGACTTAGCAATAAAGCTATTATGTTATCAGAGAAAATGACAAGTCCTGATTGACATTTGATGTTGAAGGATAAGGATCTTGAAGCCTGTCAATAGAATACTTTGCGTATCTGTGAATCATTTGGATGACAGGATAACTTCCTGCTCTTTGAGCTATTTTATATACTTTATATACATTGCAATAGCTCAATCAGTCACTGGCAATTTTATCTCTGTTCTCTGCCACAGATATTTAGCTACTTTCTTTGTCATGTTTTCCCTGGCACAGGCAGGGGTATTTTGTTAGCACTGCACATACAAATTACTGAAGCAAATTTAGGAATCTCTATGGATAGAAGTTTCCACATATACTGTTGTGACTTTATTTGGTTATATCTGCATGATTTTGGTTTGATAGGCACATATTTTCATTTATTTTTACCTTCTTTCTTAATCAAAGAAAGTTTGCTTTTAGTTTTATAAGTCTTCCCAAAGCACAATAAGCAACCACAGAGTGAGGCCACTCAGTTTTGATGGACAACAAGCTGGGATTAAATTAAATATGAAGACACCGCAGCCAAACTCTGTGGTACTCCCTGTGCTGCCGACAAATGGTAGCTGCCCGATGGGAAATATATGATGATATATCGGGTGCTGAGCCAGCAAGGGTGGAAAATCACTCCTTTTGCATGAAATTTGCTTGAACTTTGCTTGAACTTTGCTCATTTTAAGCTCATTATAATGTCTAAACACACCTCCACCCAAAAAGTTATCTGCCTCCAAGATATGACCACTCCTCCCTGAGCATGCATCTAGATTTTTGATTGACTGTACCCTTAAATGAAAGTGAACTTTTTCACCAATCAGTAACAAAAGTAAGCATGACTACAGTCACTCAAGCTCCACCTGAATGTACAGAAAAGGTATAAAGGGTGAACTAAGGAGGAGAGAAGTTGGAGGAGGGAAGATGCCATTGCAACTCCTGAATCAGTGTATGGGCTGAAGTCCTTTCTGCCCCTGGGGTTGGGATGCCACCTGAGGAGACTCAAGACTGAAAGCCCTCTCCCATCTTCTGGGGTGAGTATTCATTGCACATTTATACATCAGAATTAGTTAATAATCACACGTTGTACTAGAGAATCTCCTGCACTGAGATCTGAAACCTGCTTTGTAAATTTTGCATTTGAATAGATCATGCTATCTGTGAACTTGACTACTTGTTTGGAAGGCAGTCGAACCTGCAGTTGATAGACTGTTGGCGAATCCAGTACTGACAAGGTGGGTGTATAGCTAACACAGTATTTGACATCTCTTCCCCGCCACCACCACCGCTTTCAAATTGCAACATTGTACCAGAGAAATACCTGCCCTTAAGGTGGGGCAGCATGAAGCTCACCAGTGACATCACAGATGGCATCAGTATGATCATGGGGTATGCTAAGAGACCAGAGTTTGCAAAGAAAGTTGAATCTTGGGAAAGTACTAAAAGCTTTTGTAGAATATTCCCTTTTCAGAGCAGGAGGGATCTCTTGAATATCTTGAAGTGTTTGCTTCTTTGCATTTTGTAAGATGAGAGGAAGACAGCAAACTCTTCTTGATTATGTATGAGCTGGTGACAAAGGCTGAACAGGGAAGAATCTTTAATTGTCTGCAAAATCTCATCAAGAATGAATCTTGATCTTTTATACATTTTTTTTTTGTGCATCCTCATACCTGCTTGTGTTCATTTTGTCTGCATTTTCACCTGTCTTCTTTCAGTATTAAAAATGGAGTGAGGCAATGTGAGTTTTATCCAGTCCTGAGCCCACTTTTGCTCGTTTGAATCCAATATCAAATGCACTTTATTTCTTTATTATACTTTTTTTTTCTATCAAATGCACTTTATTTCTTTATTATACTTTTTTTTTCCTATGGGGTGGATATTCTAATTATGTTGTTGGAACAACATTATGTTGTTCCCCCCCCCTTTTTTTTTTCTCTACCTCTGAATGCCTTAGCAGTCATGTTTTCCAAATCTGTCTCAGAATCAATGTCTGAGCAATCTGTTGTTTTTAGTTATCTTGTTATGCTTTCACCCTTTTTCTCTAGGGCTAAAAGGATTCTCACAAATTTTGTCTGGTCTCCATGTCTCGGGGCAACTTCCTTCAGCCCAACAGAGCTACCTTTCTGGTGTTGCAGCAGGAATCTGCTCATGTTGTTTGTCCTGACATACGGGATATCTTTTATTTAATTCTGCCAAGAGTTATGTTTGCTACATATCCACAGCTCATATCCTGAAAAATATACATATATATATATCCTTCTGCTTATTTAATGGCTTTTTTTTGGCCATTTTTCTGGAACATTAAGTATTTCTAATAATTAGAAGTTATAATAAAATATATTTTTAAGAGAAAGGTACTTTCAAAATGAAAAACTAAAATGCTCCATTTATCCATTTAGAAAATAATGATATGATGTTTAGATCTTTTTTCTAGAAAATGGATATACTTCCAAAGTGATTCTTTCAAAATGCATATAGCGTGGTAAAAATGTTGGCGGTGTTATATCTGATTTTTTCAAAGAAAAAATAAATATTTTGCCTCAGCTCATCTTAACATACCAATACATTTTTTATTATCCATTTCTGAGGTATGTGTTCCTGACATTTTCTTCCATTATTTCTATCTGTATTAGAGAGCTTGCTGAGGCATTTAAATGAGGGCCTTTTGTATTCTGACTGAATTTTAACTTTGTGACAGAACAGTGTTATCCATGAACTGTCCACAGAATGCTTCTTTTCATTTGGATCATTTTCTTTGTAATTGCCTGTTAAACTTTACCTTTTTTACAGGAGCATAAGATGACTTATTTTTCCTTCTTCATATCCAGATTTTAAAATGTAAAATATTCAAACTATGTAATACATGTATTCTACAGTTCACTTATTTGTTTTATAAGCACTAGATGCTTGGTACTATATGAAAACTTCCTATGTGGTCAGTAGTTGTTCCAATCAATTTTCCAAATGGCCCTTTAATCCCTCCATTATTGCCCTTTTACTTGTGTTCTGTGTGTACCTAAAACTTCCATTTCAGGTGCATGAGAATGAGGGATAAAACCAGATACAAAATTCCTATTGATTTAAGAGAAAAGTTCTGTGCTTTATCTAAGAGAAAAGATTTGCCCCCAGCTGAGTTTGACCTCGGCTTCATCATCTTTTCTCTGATACATCTCTCATTCAGGTAATACAGGAAGTGATTCTGGCACTAACTTTTTTTTTTTTTCAGACTGCTTGCACAGGCTACTTTGAGTAAAATAGCATTTTTCTTTCTAGTTTCCAAGCTGCTAAAATGCCAACTCAGTCTGTTTTTCTTACATTTCAACTTGTTATCTTTTGACTGTTAAATTTCCACCCATTGACTAATTCAAATATTTATCTTGCGGGAATCCTAATTCTGACTTCCTACCCTTTCTGTTTATTTTTAATTTATTTCACAATCTATTAAAATTGCTTTGTTGCATTTGCAAAATTTTGTTTATGCAGATCATTACTCAGCAATTTAACTTACTTGCTCAATTGCTGGACCAATCTGCTTCCAGAAATCCTTAAGCAATTATTAAAAATAAGATTCACTCGTTTGTTTTATCTAAACAAATTCTGCAAGCCTGTAGTACAGCAACTGTTAGCACAAGCTACACTATTAAGGTGCTACCTCTCTTCTAATTCTGACTACTTAACAAAGAGCTAGTCCGCTGTACAGGAAATTCCACAGAACAACATGCCATGTCATGTCATTGAAAACTCAATCAGTATTTGAGATGGATCATTAAGTATCAAACTCTGAGAGAGCGCTTAATGAGGGATGCAGATAGAAAACAGGAACTGAAAGGGAAAGTACTTTTAAAAATAGGATTCTAGAGGAAAGATAAATTAATTGCTAAAGCAGAAAGTGAAACCAGTTGCTCTGTACTAGGAAGATAATATTTTTTTTCTCACAAACATCCACTGTAGGTCTCTGCAGATTTTCCAAGGTCTAAAAGCAACACCTTTTTTAGTTACCTGTATGTAGCACAAAGTAAATTGAACACAGGTTTTAGGAATCTGTGGATTCAAACAGGAGTTTCAAACTACTCTTACAGTCAATCAGTTCATAGTTCTCAAGGTTCTTGCTTTTGTGACCATGATTTTCAGTAATATCACATTAGACATCAGCTTTGTAGCACTGAAAAATAGGATGTCACGTTGGAATGAAAAACATTAAACTCAGCTTTTTTCAATTCTCCTCTGCAACATTCAAATGTACTTATACTCTCCAGATGTTCCTTCAGTCCAGCTGCATTCTTCCTAGCACACAGTGATATTTCACTACTGATGCAAGAACTGAAAGGACAGTGCAAATTCTTCAACCTATGGTCAACCATATGTAACAGGCAACATTAATATGAGCAGGAACGCTTCATGTCTACTTGCTACCGGTTCTCCTGATTGCTTTTGCTAGCGAAAAGGTGCGTAGTCAAAGTAGAATCAAGAGCTGGAGGAGTTCATTGCATTACATTTTCTTACACAAAAGAACAAAGTCATAAACATGCTGCAACTATTTAAAATACATAAATATTACCCTGGTATATATGCTCCATATAAATGCTTGCTCTGGTAGCCACACTTGTACAAATTTGTGGAGTAAAAGAATAGCTGGTCTACAAGCCTGTAAGAAGGAATTACCTGAAAGATGATCTCTATATTAAAATGTGTTGCACTCTTCAAAAATGAATCTATGTTATAGTTCAAATTTAATGCTTTATTAACATTATAGAAAATTTTGCCTGCATTTAAAATTTCTTGTAAATTCAGGCTCAATAATTTTGTGTCTAAAGGCTACATTCAAGCTGAGAGTAAAGAAAAAAAAGGCTATAGTGTATAATCAGCCTCTCTGTATGGGAAAAGGAAGGAAGTGAATTTTATTCTGGGCATTAAATCTTCTGCAATTGCATTTAAATTGTTAAAGTCAGAATATACATTTTGTAAAGTAAGAATATACATTTAAACTAGACAAGATATTGGGGAAATGTGGAGCTAAAGAAAATGTTTGCATTAGAAGTTTCTGTAGCGTCTGATCCCAAGAAAAATATTGATAATTTATTGGTAAATAGTAGGAATTAAGCTGAAATTCTAGTTCTGAGAATTCTTGTTTGCCTGAAAGCCTGTCTTAACAGCATAGTTAAAACCTCTTCCCCTAGACCCTGCTAACTGCAGAAAGTCACTCTCTCATTCAGATTACTGATGCATGCTTTGAAAGCCTATGTTCTCCTCTAACACAAGGGCAGAAAGAGTGAAAAGGTCAATGACATACACTAGCAAGAGTTTGAAAACCATTTAATGAGATAGTCTGAATAAAAAATGAGATTTTTTTTCTTTGAAATAGGCAACATATAAAGCCTAGAGGATATGTACCAAAGTCATCTTGGCTCCTCATAATGCAGTTCCTCAGGTTAAATCATTAAAATGCTAAACTGGCTGTCATATGTAACAGAAGAATATCCTTCAGAAATTAAAACCTTTTTCAGATACCTTTGTGAAAAGGATGGACATCTCAGTGAATAACAGTCCCGACATTTACTGGTACATGAACTGCTTCTTACATGTCATTTCCCAACTTCGTTATGAAAAGAATTCCTAAGTGAAGGCCTTGTGCATCTAACTCTTTCAACAGAAGCTTAGCTTCATAATTCATCTTGTCCTACACATGTGTGAAACTATTATCAAGGAGGTATGAGTAAAGGCAAGTGAAATTATGAATCTTTGAAAATCTCATCTGATGACAGCTACTTGATATCACACTTGGTAACATCTGGGATATAAATTTTTAAATATCTATTTTAGATAATACACCAAAAATTTCTCAGTATATATCCATCCTCATTGACAAAAGGATAAATGAGTCTTGATTTTATCTGTAAAATGTCATGTCCAGATGTCATCAGGATCTCATTTGCACAAACTTTAATACAGAACTGAAATAAGCACATAAACGAACCTAAGCCTTTTTGGGAAACTGTGTTTGACCATTGCCATTGGTACAACATTTATGATTCATTAAATCTGATCAGTTTGTACTTATACCACAGCATAATTAACTACATTAGCAGTTGTCTTGAGAATCCACAATAATAAGTATGGCATGAATGATCGCATACTATAAGAATATCGAATCATTTTAGTATGTATAATTTGCAATTAAGTTGCTATTTAACTGACATTGATGATAATGCTAAGAAAAGATTGCGTTTTATGGACAAGCATATATGTACTTTTATTTTCTTGATTTTACTTAATGTTTCATATTGATTTAAATTATTATAGTTTTGATATGAAAAGCAAAATTACATTTTACATTAAAATCTTTAATTAAATAGGAATATATCTGAAAACCCTTACAGTGAAAACGCTGCATATTGTATGATTGATCAGCACTGCAAAGATGGAATGTCTTAACTTGGGAACTGCTTATTCAAAAACCAAAGAGAATGAAGTTTTCCATGTTGCATTTGTGCATTTTTTGGCTCTTCTTTTCTTTTAAATAAAGCTTTTAGATTAAGTAATATCTTTCTACTTTAAATCATATTTCTTTTAATCTGCGGTGAAGAAGAATTTCTGTTTTTTTTTTTTTTTTTCTTTTTCCTGTTTCTGTTTCTGTAGACAGGCCAGTCTCTTCTCTGTTCTAAAACGACAGGCTATAACGTGTTTCTTACTGAGAATGTTATTACTGAGAATATTAAGCATAACCTGCTAATAAGTTAATGAGATCTTATGAGGTTATAAGTGAGACAATGGCAGATGGAGGATAAACATGTGTCATTGGCTACAGGTGAAAGTGTTAAAATAAGCTATGAAGCTGAACAACTGGTTGTACAGAACCATGATGCTTCATCTCTGAGGAAAATTACAGCTGAACAAGATTTATTTTTATAGTTATTTTCTGAAAAGGCAAAATCAGTTTTGTGTGGGTGATATACGTAAGTGGGGTACTTAAGACATCCAATTATTGTCTTTCAGGACAAGAACAACTTCTGTATTAAAGTTCTCAAAACCCCAAACTGAGATACCCAGTTATTTTTGTGATGAGTTTTATAGGGTTACAAGGATGATTAGGAGTCTGAAACATCTGCCTTAGGAGGAAAGGCTGAGAGAGCTGGGCCTGTTCAGCCTGAAGCAGAGAAGGCTGAGTGCACTTGAGTGTATGCAAATTCCTCAAGAGAGGGAGTGAGGAGGATGGGGCCGGCCTCTTCAGCGGTGGTCACCAATAGGACTAGAGGAAATGGCCAAAAACTGAAGCACCAATCCACAGCAACTTAAGAAAAAAATTCTTAACAGTGAGGATGACAGAGCCCTGGAACATGTTGCCAAGAAAGGTTGTGGAATCTTGAAGATCTGCAGATCTTCAAAACCCACTTGGATGCCACCGTGTGCTACATGCTTGAAGTGACCTTGCCATGTGCAGAGGGGTTGGATTAGATGATCTCTAGAGGTCCCTTCCACACTTAAGGATTCGATTATTCTATGAATTTTAATACCTTCTAATGCTTTACTCTGAATAAATAAAATCACATGTAACTGTTTTAACTTGATTCATGGTTTACTTGACTGCTGATTTATTCTTGGAAGGTACTCAGTTATTTATTTTTTACCACCGCTTGAGGAGAGACTATGCCTATCTGAGGTAAAAACTTTTGGAAGTGTCCACTGTATTTTCTCCAACTATATGAGTCTCTTCTGTCACTTATCCAGATATGGTTGAAAAACTGTGAAATATGAGCATTATACTTGCTTTGTATGTACCACACCTGGAGTACTGTGTGCAGTTATACTGCGCTGCTCCCCAGTATAAGAGGGATGTGGAGCTCCTAGAGAGGGTTCAGCGGAGAACAATAAAGATGATTAAGGGACTGGAACATCTCTCATACAAGGAGAGACTGAGTGAACTGGGCCTGTTCAGCTTGGAGAAGAAAAGGTTAAGAGAGGATATGAGTAACGTGTATAAGTTCATAAAGGGAGAATATAGGGAAGAAGGGGCCAAGCTCTTCTCATTGGTGGCCAGCAACAGGACAAGGGGAAATGGGTATAAATTGACACACAGGAAGTTCCATCTCCAGGTGAGGAGGAACTTCTTCACTGTGAGGGTGACAGAGCAGTAGAACAGACTGCCCAGGGAGGTTGTGGAGTCTCTTTCTCTGGATGTCTTCCAAACCCGCTTAGATGCCACCCTGTGCCACATGCTCTAGGTGTGCCTGCTTGAGAGGTTGGACTGCATGATCTCTAGAGGTCCCTTCCAACCTTGAACATTCTGTGATTCTATATTCATGTCATCTGAGTAGTTCATATGCAAATACTGAGAAGGAGTAGAAAAAACTGATTCTACAATTACAGAGATCAATAATGGGAGGGAGTCTTATTTTTTCCTCCATCTCTAGGGAAATATCTTCACCTATTGGTGAGTGAAGATTCACCTCACAACTCTTTCATCACTCAGAAAGAGTATGCTTTGGATTCCCAGTAGTCTGAGACTGTTTTCAGATGTTCTGTTTATCTTGAGGAGACAGTTGACTGGATTTCAGCAAAATGGCCAAATATTTCTGCACTGGTGCAGAATGGTAAGATTTATGAATATCAAAATATCAAAAATGAACACCAGCTTTTGAATAAAGTATGATAAATATGAACATATATTTGCAATCTATAATTAAAAAAATGAAAACTGTATAAAAATTCTTGTCAGCAGAGAAGTAAGTAAGAAAAAATGGAAGATATGTAGCAGAAAACAACCATCATTATTACATTTTTTTAATTATGACAAAGTCTGGATGATAGAAAGTCAACAACCTTGTTTTCATTTGTATTATATCTATTGTGTATATATGTTCTAGCAATAGTATCTAGAAGACATTGAAGCTCTATTCTATATAATTATGCAGAAAATGGCAATGGCAAATCCCTATCCCAAGGAGCTTTGTCACACAATATGCATCCTTGCTATATGATTGTAACTATTTTATATTAACAAGCAGAAGTTAGAAAGAAGAAAGATTAGTGATATGTCCACAAAGTCAAATTTTGATTTTGTAACTGAAAAATAAGTATATAATTTATCTTGCAATAAAGAGGAATAATGGCTAGAGAAGTGACTGATAAGTCATGGACAATATATTTTGTGCTTAATCAACATAAATTAATTTGAATTTATTCTTTTATAATATCAGTGGAACACTTTATATTTAACTGGAAGCATCAAGTCAGATGAGATAATTGTGGTATGATTAACTATTTAGATTTACTATGAGAATATTTTTCTACACTTAAACATGATGAATAATACTGTCTTTATTTTAAAGGATCTGAAATTTATGAGGAAAAATTTAAATTGATAAACAGCCTTGCAATACAGATTATTGACATTCTAGGTCTAAAAGATTTTGAGACTATTTTTCTCAGTATAGTCCTTGGCTTATTTTTTTCTCTCTACTGTGTTATGTCAACAGTAGTCACAGATTTATTTGATATATAGAACTACTATGCCTTAGGAACATTTATCTAAGTAAACATGCAGGAATTGTTTAGATAGTGACACAGCAGTTAAGGGGAATACCTGCCTCAGGCCACCTCCAGGGGAAGTCAGAGTGAAAATTAATTCAAAGAGATCCCAAAGGTTACTAGTTTGGTAAAGACACTATGGGAAAAAAATGTCTGCATTGCTTTGTTAGGGGTTCAGAATTAAAAGTCATTTCCAATATAGAAAAAAAAAAAAAGGATGTATGCTTACTCCACAGGAATGCTTTATGACTATCATGATGCTCTAAAAATGCTTGAACTCCTCAGATGCAAAAATATTATGTATATGTGGATTATTTTTATTAGATTACTATTAGGTGCTCCATTATGGAGAATAACTAGCATGGAAAGACAGCAACCCTTGTAAATCTTGTTTTACTCCTGTTATTGATGTTTTCTAGTTTAACTTGCCCTTTCCTTAGCAGCTGGAATGTTATTTAAGAATGAATTTTATGCCATTGATTATGTATGGAAATAGTACTAATTTCTTTATGTCAGTACTAGGCAATTGTCTATAAACACACTTCTGTTTTCATAATATCACAGAATCACAGATTCACAGAATGTTCAAGGTTGGAAGGGACCTCTGGAGATCATGCAGTCCAACCTTCCCACTCCAGCAGGGACACCTAGAGCATGGGTCACGTGGTGGCGTCCAGGCGGGTTTGGAAGATCTCCAGAGAAGGAGACTCCACAACCTCCCTGGGAAGTCTGTTCCAGTGGTCTGTCACCCTCACAGTGAAGAAGTTCCTCCTCACCTGGAGATGGAACTTCCTGTGTTTCAATTTATACGCATTTCCCCTTGTCCTGTTGCTGGCCACCAATGAGAAGAGCTTGGCCCCTTCCTCCCTACATTCTCCCTTCATGAAATTATGCACGTTACTCATATCCTCTCTTAACCTTTTCTTCTCCAAGCTGAACAGGCCCAGTTCACTCAGTCTGTTCTAGAATGAGAGATGTTCCAGTCCCTTAATCATCTTTATCGCTCTCTGCTGGACCCTCTCTAGAAGGTGCAAAACCCTCTTATACTGGGGAGCCCAGAACTGCACACAGTACTCCAGGGGCGGCCTCCCCAGAGCTGAGTAGAGGGGCAGGATCACCTCCCTTGACCTGCTGGCAAAACTCCTCCTGATGCAGGCAGGGATTCCATTGGCCCTCTTGGCCACGAGGCCACACTGCTGGCTCATGATTAAGTTAGTGTCAACCAGGATTCCCAGGTCCCTCTCCATGGAGCTGCTCTCCAGCAGGTCAACCCCTAATCTGTACTGGTGCCTGGGATTATTCCTCCCCAGGTGAAGGACCCTAGTCTTGTCGTTTTTGAACCTCATGAGTTTCTGTCTGTCCAAATCTCCAGCCTGTTCAGGTCCCTCTGGATGGCAGCACAGCCCTCTGATGTGTTGGCCACTCCACCCAGCTTGGTGTCATCTGCAAACTTGCTCAGGGTGCCCTCTGTGTCCTTGTCCAAGTCACTGATGAACAGGTTGAACAGCACCGGGCCCAATATTGACCGCTGTAGGACACCACTAACCACAGATCTCCAACTGGACTCGGCTCCATTTATCACCACTTTCTGAGCTCTGCCATCCAGCCAGTTCTCGATCCACCTCACTGTGCACTCATCCAGACCACTCTCCCGGAACTTCTATATGATAATATTATGGGAGACAGTATCAAAAGCCTTGCTTAAGTCAATGTAGATGACATACACGGCTCTCCCCTCATCCAGCCAGCCTCTCATCCCATCATGGAAGGTTATTAGGTTCATCAGACATGACTTCCCCTTGGTGAATTCATACTGACTGCTTCTCAACACCTTCTTCTTCATATGCCTAGAGATGCTCTCTAGGATGAGCTGCTCCATCACCTTTCCAGGGATGTACGGGCCTGTAGTTGCCCGGCTCCTCCCTCTTGCCCTTTTTGCAGACTGGAGTGATAATATGCATGTGTATGTGTGCCTCTGGCATCCTGACTCAGAAACTGCTGCTGATCACAATCCCAGGTGCCCTGGGACACACATATCTCTTTTCTACCCAAGGATAAGAATTAAAAAAAAAAGAGAGAAAGTAAATTAAACTTTTCTTCATCAAATAAAGCTGTAAGAAGGACTGTGAGATTCAGATGGAGAAATTGGATAAAATCAAAACCATAAGAGTACAGGGGAAACAATCTCTTCCCATTGTGAACTTTTCTGAAAAAAAAAAACAAGCTGTGGGACAGGGATAAATTAGGTGAGAAAGAAATTCAGCTCCCACATCACACTAGCAAATCATTTCTACAAGAACAGTGACGAAAAAAGAAGGATACAAATAACAACCGTGAACTGTCTGGATGTTAACAAAGCCTTTTGAAAGAAACAGTAGAAAATTCCCAAGTGAACAGAAGATAAAAAAAGCAAGGAAGCAAACATATTCTATTGTCTTTTTGTTTTTTTGTCTATGGTTTTTGCTGAATGGTCAAACTCGTGTAATAGAGTAGGAAAACTTAATAACCTCTAAGCACTTATGAGATTGTTCTTATTAATGGTAAAGGGCAATTAGAGTGTGATGGTGTACATACTAGATACACACTAGAAAGGGAGGCATATGACACACTGACAACACAAGGCCTACCTGTAAATCAGAGGAATGTTTACAAACCAAATGAAAATGTCTGATGTACATTTCAGTAGGAATTTTGAATAGAACATCAGAGGGGACTCTGAATGTGCAAATTTCAAGGCAATGAAAAAAAGGTCAAATAGAAATACTAAACTGCAAATCTGAGCATCTGACAGAAATCTTTGCAGGCAGGTAACAAACAATAGTTCAATGATTGTCAATTAAATTGAAGTTCCTAGTGCATATTTTTGACTGGTTTAAGTTTAAAGCAGTGGAGCTCACTGGAAGGATTACAGACTGCTATCATGCTAAAGCAGAATGAGAGATGTGGTCCTCTTTTAAAACTGTTTAGGATCCAGTAAAGATCATCAGGTCTGTGGTCATATCCTTTTCCAGTTACATTCATTATTGTCCCCCAAAACATTCTGTCAGTCTTCTCTTTGGCTTCTATTTTAGACTCCAAGAGGAAATGCAAAAAGATTTTTTTTTTTCAGCAAACTCTTTATTTGAGTTCGCTGATGAATTACTTCATAATCTCAGGAGACAGTACATGTCCTCGATTTTAGCTAACATGCCATTGTCACTTTCTGGATAACTAAAATGTGAACTTCACAATCTAACGGGCACCAGAGGAAAAAGACGTAGAATATATATTTCTTCTAATGTGAGTTTTAGCAGAAAAATAAAGGTTCATCTTTTACATTCAAGGCTGCTTATCAGTCTGCCAGTCACACTGCTTCTTCAGCCTAGCTTTGCATTGAATTAAAAGATGTAACATGCAACTATCCAACCACACAACAATTGAAGTATTCCTTTAAAAGAATTTTGAAAAGCTAAATTGGAAGCATATAAATGTGAGAATCATTGATGTGTAAATGTTCTGCTTTTTCTTGAACTGAAGATATGAAACGTGCTCTGCAATGAAAGCAAACACCTTTTATATCCTTGCATGTTGCAAAGGCAACACAAATAAAATCCTACCAGCAATTGTGCTAAATCTAAATTTCTGAAAAAAAAAGAAAGAAAAGGCGTATATATGAATATCAGCTACTTGAAGTGGGACAAAAATCAACCTTGCCAAGCTATCATGAAAGTCAGTCCTCTTAGGAACAAAACCTATTTGCTAATCCTTAGCTATAGTGGTAATGGTTTTTGAATATCTGATGATGTCTTAGTAACCTAGAAAGTAAGTAAGTTATTTGTTTTGGAGTGGAATGAGAATAAAATTTCTAAGATTGATTTGGGTAATAAGAGAAAAAGCTGAAAATTTTCAGTGGTGGCAGTGAAAATTATATTCCTAAGTCCACAATTAGTCTAAAAAAATTCCATATTTTTAGGTTTTTGTTCTTTTTTTTTTTTTAGGCACTGAATCCCTCAAAATGCCCATTAGAATCAAAAAAAAAAAAAAAAACTCTCAAGTGTTAATCACTCTTGGAAAAGCTATACTAATTACTTCTATAGTTTTTACTTATGATAGACATTCTCTGTGGTACAGATGAAACAGAGTATGTGATAAAAATGTCCGTCAGGTGTGCATGTCCGTCAGGTCAATCTATCTGTATTTATTTCAGTAATGAGTGCTGTGCTTTCTCTTTAGGCTGTTGCACATAATAAAGGCAAAAAGATGCATCATTTCTGCATCTTAATTTCTCATGCTGTGTTTTCTCTTTCCAAGTATAGAGTATTAAAAAAAAGTGTTATTTCAGTAACACTTTTAATAGGTTATGCAAAAAAAAAAGTAATTCAACACTATGCTTGCTATCTATAAAATTCACAGACTCCGACTGAAACCACAAGAAGATATTTTCAGCCATTTCATTCAACTCCTAGCGTGTTTACGATTAGTTTTTATTACATCCTACATTCTTCATTTCTATTAGAACCATTATAACTTCATTTCTTTGAATTTTTTTTGTGTGTCCACCATTAGCTTTTATTACACATCAAACTCCATTTGAAATATATATATTGGAATATATTTATCGTCACCAGAAGGTAGTTCTTCTCTCTAGTTTTCTGCAAAACACTCCTTCAGGTGTTTTTGATGTAGGTTTCTTGATATAATTTCCTTCACTACATGCCAGTAGTACTGCCTGGGATTGTCAGGTATACATTGGGTTACATATGTACATATACATATGTAAGATGATAATCTATGATATGCCTAAAAAATCGTACAGTCATTTTTTACTTTAGCCTCATCCCTTCTAAATACTGACTACTATAATATATACCAAGTATTAATTTCTAGTTACCAAATGCTTAAGTAAACCATCTAACTCTCTATGAAGACATAAAATTAAGTTTGTGTAATTATAGCTTAAATAATAACAAAACAAAAATAGTTGCTGTTCATGGAATACTACTAATAAACCAAATGGTTATTAATTATTTTAATGTTTGCAAAATTAACATTTTACAATACATTTAAAATGAAATGTCACTCTTTCTCTCAAAACTTGCATTAAGTATAAAATGGATGTAAATGATCATGAACTTCATCGGAGGATTATAGAAAGCTGTACAGACGCCAGTGTTGCCAGTTTGTTGCTTAAATACCTCATTAATACATTCATACATACATATTATATATATATATAGTTTTTCAGCCCTGTGAAGTCTGTGGGGCTGTGTAGATTTATTTACATGCTATGTTTGATTTGAACACAGTCAAGACTGGAAATGAAAGCTGTCTATTAGAGAAATTGTTCAATGTCCTATTAGGGGAAATAGGGCAAAGTCAAGGAATCAGACCTCCAGAAATAAATGTAACGTGTTTCTCTTCTTCAGTTCTGTAATTTCTGTGTATAAATAACATTTGATTTGGAGAAGTGACTAGTAGAGTAATTCATTCAGTCAGGACAGCTTTCTTTTGCCAATAAAAATAATGAGGGAAGTACTTTGGCTGTTAGTATATCTTCCTCATTTATATGACTTTTCCAGTTTATTAAGTGAGGAGTCTTTAAGTTGATGGAAGTGGGTGCAACAACTAGGGGGATGATTCCAGGATCTGGAGTAATGTCCTGAGGAACAACATAAGACTCTCTCCTTTTTGGAATTTCTTAATGTCTCTCTGGCATTGTTTTTATTATTAATTAATTAATTAATTAATTTTGTTTAGGGAAACTATGGGATTTACCTTGATGCACAGAAAAATGCCCTGGAGTCTCTCCATGACCAAAGAGACTGCTTTTCCTTTTGTTTGTGCTTTGTATTGTGCAACAAGATCAATTTCCAAGAGAAGGGAGTAATGAGCCCCAATCAGTCTAATGACAATTGGAGACTTTGAAAAAGTGAATTATGGCTCTCAGGTGACAGAGAAACTAGATTTCTCCCTCTTCCTTATCGGTCATTCTGTGTTGGGCGGGAGTTTTACCTTCAAAGACAAAGTTATGGCCAGGATTTGTCACTTCACCGCCTTCCTTTAGAGGGCTCTACTATCATGAAGGGAGAATTGTTTACCTTACAAGCTATTGTATGTGAGACTTGAGGACCAGTCTTTTTTTTTTTGTTTGTTTGTTTCTTAAAAAATCCACTAAACTGGCTAACTTATGAAAGAGAAAAAATCCCCCAAAACAAGTAATTTTATCACAACATTTATTACTCTAGTTCTAAAGTATTTTAGTTCAATATGGTTAAAAATTTCTAAACGCTGAAAAAAGGATGGGAAAAAAAAACATAAAATAAAAATCTTGATTTTTTCAGAAGACAAGTATAGAAAACCTTCATATCTATTCCAAATGTTAAAAATTGGATCTCTTTTCTATCCAAAAGAGGTGTAAGGAACTCCCTGGGGTATGCATCTACCATCCTGGCCATCTGCACTTGTGGGAAGTGGCCATGAAGAGTGAGAGAATGGAGCCAGGAAACGCCGTTTGTAGGACTGGTCACTGATGAGGGAGAGGACAGCATGTCTCTCCCAGTCACTCTTGTGCAGATAGTCTGGCTGTTTTTCTTTCTCCTTTTTTTTAAATATTTGGATCTGGGGTCTGTTTAACAGCAGGGATTATGAAGGAGACTTCTTTGGAGATACAAGAGATTTCCTTTTGCTTCTTTGCCTACTTTGTGGGAAATGTACATAAAAATATATGTGTTTCCTTTTTATAAATACTGTTTTAATCCTCTTTCTCCTCAGAGATACTGTGGGAAACTATAGTATTGTTTATTAGGGTTTAGGATAAGCTAAATGTAAAGGCCAAACTGCAAAGGATATGAGATATAAAATCACCTACACAAACTAAAAACAACCAGATAGTAGCAACCGGACACTGCTTGTGTAGGCTGCAGCTACAGATAACCACCAGACGTTTTCAAGGATCAGCGGGAACGGACAAAGTATCCATATCAGGATACAGGAGTAAGAGGTCAAGGGAGGAAGACTTTTTACTTCAGCCTCAACGACCACCGAGAGGCAGAAAAGACCCCTTAGCAACAACTGGAGCATGCGCAAGAGCAACTCCACTATTGCACAACACGGAAGCAGATAATGGATAAAAAGGAACTGTTTGAACTGCTCAGCACAGCAGTTGGCGGAGCGCAGACTCCCCTGCCGTCCAGTGCTGCTTTTGCTCATATTCTACTTGCTACAATTAATAAAATTCTAATTGGATTATGATCCTTTGTGGTCCTAATTTATGACAGATACCAATATCCTGAGACGCTGTTTTGTAAAGGACAAAGGAAGTGAAATGATTTTCATTGTCACTTCTTTGCTAAAGATTATGTTTCCCAGGTATGTGTTTGACATTTTTCATGATTTCTTCTAAGCACAAATAGTATCTTGAATTCCAGTTGTCTGACTAACATTATACTTACTTTGCAAAATTAACTTTATTATTGGTGTTTCAAAATGAATCTGCTTCCCATCCTTTCACCCTACTTTTCTCAGATGTTAAGATTTGTTTTTCTGCTACAGTCTCAAAACTTTTTCTTTTTATAGAGCTATAATCCCTACTGTTTGTTCACACCTTCAAAATCCTGCCTTCTCTTATTTTTCTGGCATTTTTTCCTAATGACTAATGTCTGCGTGTAACACTCTTAGCTGTTCTTACCTTTGTGTCACTTTTATGAAGCTGTTTAATACAAAAAGGGAAATCAACAGTTTCTATTCCATGGAAATTTTCTATCCACATAGATGAATAGGACGGGGACCTGAAGAAACAACTGGGCCATGAGAAAGCTGAAATGTGGGATCTGATGCATAAGAATCTTAAGAAGGTGCTTACAGCCAGGGTATTGGTGTTTGCTGAAGATTCTGTGATATGATCAATTCTATCCAATTAAGACAGCATTGACATGAAGAATATTGAATTCCCCCATCTCTGAGAGGAATATTATTCCTACTAGTTTTGATTTTTTGGACCTTCAACATACTAACACTACTTACCTTGGCCCACCTCTAAAATCCTAGTTCAAAGACATGAATAGGTCCCACCTAAGATCCTCAGAAGTGACAAGTACCCTTTATGTATGCAGCCCTTAGAGGAGATACGAAATACTACAGAAATACTACATAACATATGAATGAGGCATGACAAGAGTCTATGTTCCCTGCCTATTTCTACTGAATAATGTGGTCCACGGGGCAATATTTAGAAGACTGGCAAATATTGCTGCGTGTATCATCTCATTACTGGTAGGTGATTATTATTATTATTAAGCACTCTGCTTCTTTTATTTATCTCGAAGTTCCTCACAAACTGTGTTTATCCAACTATATCCATTATATGTTAAAAAAAAGACTATTTTTTTGCACTTTAGCAGAGCATATTTCTGCTCTATAGATTCTTAAGACATTTTATTTAGTTAGATATAAATCACAAATTGTGAACAAAGCATTTTTCTCCCAGCTGAACTTGGGTCTCATTATTTTTTTAAAACATTATTTTGAACCCCTGATGTTTGAGTGGGTTCAAAATTAGCAAGACAAGTTCACCCAACCCTAAAAATAAGACAGATAATGACTGTGCCGGTTGATTGCCAAGGAAGATTAAAATAGAGAATCAATTGAATAGGATGCTGACATAGACGTTTAAGAGGTTTTGATTTGTGGTTTTTTTTTCCATATACTTCTTGTACAGTGTACTGTTATTAGGCTGATATAAACACTTAGCTCTGAGTGCTTAATGAGGTATACATACTGCTGATTTGCCCTTGCTTGGCCTTCTTTTTTTTTTTTTCCCCTATCTCTGCCCACTATTTTAAGCTACTCTTTTAAACTAAGCAGCCTGTGAAGATAGAACGTATATTGTCCGTTTGATATAACTGAACGAGAACTACTCTCTTTTTCTAAGTAAATAAATATTTTTATATATACTTTGAAATACTATGTTTAATTTACATAGCTCTAGGTAATGCATGTGTCATATATCCATGCTGGCATGTATTTCTCTTAAGTAACAAGTATGTGTCATTTCAGAGGCTTCATGTGAAAACAATCTTTTGTTAAATTGTGCAATGGATGGTGCAAAACAACATGAAGTGATGAAGAATTGATTATTCATAAAAAAAAAAGCCATTTGTAATTATGCATGTGTAGAATGATTAGTTCTTTTCTCTGGTGTCAAACAATTCCTTCTTTAAGGTATCTTCCTTCAGTCAGTGAAAGATTTTCCAAACCTCCTTGATTCAAGGTTAAAGGAAAATAAATCTTGGTTTTTTACTTTCCTTGAGGTCAGAAAGAACCAAGGCCAAGCTCCCCTTTGTCAAGGATAAAGTAAAAATAACTTAAGACTTAGATGTCTCTAGGCAGTTTTCTTTCCATAAGAAGCTGCTGCCCTGTTTTCCAGCAGACAACTACCTCATTTCCTTATTTCTTCATCTTTTTCTAGGTTCTCAGCTGCTCAATAGGCAGTATTCTCCAGAGTCTTGTCTCTAGAAAATAACAATCCTTTTCTTATGGGGATAGTAGACTCTGTAATATACTACTTTTGTTGTGTTAAAATCAGGAAATTTCAGGAGTATGATCTTTACAATACTAAAATAGAGAAACTTCAGGTTGGATTAAACACCATTTTTTTTTATGCTTACTATCAAAGCTGTTACAGCCTGTCCTCCAGCATATTTCAGGAAAAGTATTTTTGAGTTTCCTCTGGTGCCACAACAATTATTTTGTAGTGTAAAAAAGTATTCACTTTGTCATGTGGATTTGCAGAGACCAACAATTAAAAAGTGCTTGCACAAAGTTGCTTATAATAATGAGCAAGAGGTACCTGTTGATGGATGTTTATACTTCCCTTCACTCATACAAATCAACAGTAAACACAAATCGAACTACTTGGTCAGATTCTTTTCTGGATAAGAATAATTCTAAAATCATTTACCTGATCATTTAAAAAAGGATCTAGTCCTTTGCTAATATTCCTAGAAGATATCTATTCCACTCTATGTATTGGTTTGTAAGGAAAATAAAAACTCATCTCTTCTACTTAGATATCGCCTGACTAAGAATTTTGGAACTGTTTTTACCACAGCTTTGAGGACTTGAAGATCTGCACATAAGATTCTGAAGCTTAATATGGTCTTTAGTGAAGCCGTTAAGGTAAAGGAAGGCTATAATGATTTAGGATATTGACATCTTCCTGTGGTGGGGAAATGAAAAAAAAAAAGTACTATTTAATCTTTTTAAGGCAAAATAAGTTGTTTTGTTTTATCTAATGAAGATATTTGAACCTACTTGAAACTACCTAATTTCACCTGAAAGGACATCTATCTGTGGACAGAGCATTGTTTATTTTTACCCATAGGTTTTTTCCTCTCATCCGAATAGAATTCACACTTAGTTTGAATTACCATCTAAGAGCTCTTATGAACTGCTCTCTTAAGTAAAATTGATCAGATTAGTCATCATGACTAATTTATGCAATATAATTTCTATATTTTCTAAAGTGATTGCAAATAGAGTTAATTAGCAAATACATAAACAACAGAACTTATCTTAATACCCTTAATATCCTTAATATCCTTCCACCAGGGAAGTCAATCAATTTTTATAGCTGTATTTCATCCTTTAAGACTATTGTCTCATACTAGTTATGTGTGAAAAATAAATTAAATACTTTAAAACTCTGAAGAGGTCATTTAAAATTTTCTTTCCGCAGATGAGATGTGCTGATTCTTTATTTAGCTCTGTAGGTCATCCTTATACTTGTTAACATTGTCCAGATGAAGAATTATAGCCATGTGTCTCTTACTTCTTTTCAAGAAAATGTGCTTCATCTTTGAACTACTACAGCTTTCTTGGCTTCAATGAAAAGAGACAGCTCTGACCTCCATTTGACAGTGGATGAAGGTATTCCTGGCATTTTACTTAGAGACAATCTACAGTCTGTCACAAAAATCAAACTAAGATTTATAAGATAATGCTGAACAGGCCTAAGCATTGTATCTTCTCTAATGGGAAGTAACACTGAGAAACCAGTATCACTGTATTCTTCTCAAGGAAATGTGAAACCACCGCCACAAAAGTGGGCAGATGAATAGATGAAAAAGTGACCAAAAAATCCGCCAACACTTTAACTTTTCTTTATTGTAACTGAAAGGCAGAGAAAAGAGCAAACTTTGTTTTTAACCCAAATTCCTCAGGGTAGATCAAAGGATTTTCTACTACCTCAATGTGAGCTTTGAAACCTACATTTATCCATATGCTATTTTCATGGGTCTATTTCAAATTTTTTGTTGGTCAGAGTAGGAGTAAAAGGGTGCAATAAAAGGATTGCAGACTAAGTTTTAAGAAGATCACTGAATTCTTCTCTAGTGACTATTTCTCTTTGACAATATTTTTGTAATTTCAGATTTACTTTAAATCCTCCTAGGATGTTGAGGTAAATAAAAAAAAAAAAAAAACAAATTTTCCAATCAAAACTATTAACAGAAATTTCACAGTTAACCAGTGATAGCTGAAGGTGTCTTATAATACTTGAATATTACTTTAGAATATATTTTGTGTTCTAAAACATACTTTGAAATAGATTCAATTACACTATCTGTATACTAGTGAGTATTGTCCTACAGAGATTCAATTTTTAAGCTATAGCAGCTGAAATCTGTGCACATAAATAAAACTCCAGTTCTGCCTCTGGACTTACAGTTCTGTCTCTAGCCCAAGATTCATATCAAGATATCAGTTTCAGATTAATTTATTTAATCTCTATCTGCTCCTTTAGTTAGGCAAAATATTGTATTCCATTCACTGAAATATTTAATAGGTTTCATGTGGAAGGATTTCTGGATTTTCAATTGATGAAGCTCTAAGAAGGCTATTCAAAGAGTGTAAGTGACTATATTAAAGACTCAGCACTTGGCAGATTATAGAATCTGCAGCTTAATGCTTAACCTGATTAAACTTTTATAGAGACTGGGCACCAAAGCAGAATGGAAGACAAGTCTTCTATGCACAGGTTCTTCTACAGCTATCCCTATCAAGGGACAAAATCACAGAATGGTTCGGGTTGGTAGGAACCTCTAGAGAAAAAGCAAGTACTTGTATAGATTTCATTAATACTATTGTTGTCTACATTTTTGCTGTCAGTGAATCAGGCTTTCTTTATATGACCAGTTACAGTATAACACCCTTGCTGAGTTTGAGATTCACCATACTGCTGTCCTTTAATACACAGGACATGATGTCTTACCTCTGAAAGATAAACTGTATCCATCCTGTGTGGTGGTGTCTTTCCAAAATCTAGAAGCTCTTTTTTTCCTTTCTATTTTTTTGTTCATCTCATTAGCAATCTTCAATGTTCTTTACTTGGAAAGATCTGTGTAAATTATATCCTTAATCTTTCAATGTGTTATCATCATTTCTATTTCTGCTTTATCAATTAATCTATTTACTTGTAATATGATCTTATTTACAATAACTACTACCTTCTATATTCTGAAAGACAAAAAGATTTGTACTTACCACTGTATGAAAAAAAACATAGAATGATTTTCAATGAAAAGGACTTCTTGAGACCTTCTGGTCATAGCCTCTGCTCAGAGGAGGACCAACTTTCACCAGTTTCCTTGGGACCTATGCACATGGCCTATTACATTCCTGATATAAATAAAAAAAAAATGCTAAAATGCCAGAATACTATGCACCAGATGTAGTTGATAGGAAAAAGTTGCATCTGTTATTTGAACCCACACATTTGAAAATGCATCCAGTTATAGATGTTATTAGCTAGTCATACAAGTGATAGGTGCATCCCAAATATCCATATGCTCTCTGTACATCCCATTACCAGATAAACACTTTTCCCATGAATGCTCTCCATCATAATATAGGACTGCAAGCTCCTAATAGATTGCAGAGTGTTAGAAAGAAGGGATAGTGTTTGATAATAAATTTGCATTCCTGCATGTTACTCAAGCAGAAGAAAGGTACTATAAACTTCTGGAGAGGCCTATAATCACTGAAAAAAATCTTGGGCTGAAATATAGCCAGGAGATTTGATAATTGGCTATTGCTCAATACCACAATTTTCAAGAATCTTCTGGATATATTTTAGGGCTTATAAGCTTTACGGATGGATTTTAACATGTGGCTAAATATGGAAATAGTTTTTGCAAAGCTGGTAAAGAAGAAACAGTTGTAAACAATTTCCTACACAGGGACGTCAAAATTTACTTGAAATTACAATAAATTGTAATTCAGGTAAATTGGACTGTAAATTCAGTCCACCTGAAAGCTCTTCCTTGGTCTTGCTAGCTCTGTTCCAGAATGGATCCCATTAGTCATATATCGCTTCTCAGCCATCCTCTGTTACTTCTTTATGGGTTGCTTGTACACTTGGAGGCTTTTGCACTTGCAAGCACTGCTTTTCTGTGCTTGATTCTTTAGGAAACTCTTTTTCTGAAAGCATGTCCCTTTATTTTTGTTGCACGCTTATTTTTGGGTACCACTTTCAACTCCTTCAGCTAGGAGAACAGAAGAATGCTTCATGTTTACTCCAGTGGGTCAGAGCATAGTGAAGGAAACTTACTACAAGGGGAGTTTTGTTCATGCTCACCACAATATACAAATTGAAGCACTGAAGAAGAGCTTGAATGATGGAAGCTATAGCCTTCCATTACTGGTTCATCTCACAACACAATAAAGTTTAAAGATAAAAGAAGAATACAAAGTTTCAAGTTAGTTTGCTGAAAAGGTATAAAAGAGATGTCTTAAAAACTAGGCTATCTAGCTTATTATAGAATTCATACATTCTGGAGGCAGCTATACTGGAAAGTTGGACACCAAGCAAAATGTTATGGAGGTGAACCAGTTTATGCCAGTTGAAGATCTATAACTGTGTCAGGATAATTTAGAAAGAGCCATAAGAGTTTGGTGATTGATAGTGAAGAAGAAGAAAGCATGCAAAACAACTCAAAGCCTACAGTGTCAATGTTTGTTATCGAAACTGCTTTTCAACATTTTAGTCCCATCTCCATCTCCACTTTCATAAAATTCTGTTTGTATCAGAGAGGGAGAAGGAGCACAAAAGAGAACAAATCGATGTGAAACTAGTAAGTTAAGACTTTCATTTTGATTTTCTAAATCAATCGTAGCTGCTTCATCAGCATTCTTTTTTTGTTTGTTTGTTTCCACTTCACTAGTTACCAATTACCAAAAAGCTTGATAAGCTCTTTCAATTTATGTAAAAGCAGTATTGTGAAATGTCTCAAATGTTTGTCTGCTTAACACAGTCTGATGATTATACTCCAGTATTTTAAGCAGAAGTGATCAGTTTTACCCTCAGAGAGAGCTTGTTCAAATATTTTATACTTTTTTCAGTCTATCCATATTTTTTTCCAAAAGTAATGATTTCTGAAAACTAGCAGCACTCAGCTAAGAAAGAGAGTTAATTCCTATGTTTTAGCATAAAATACCAGCGTGCTATTTCTGAAATTAGCAGCACTCAGCTAAGAAAGAGAGTTAATTCCCTTGTTTTACCATAAAATGCCAGTGTGGCACTATGGAAACTTCGCGTCTGCAGAATGGTTACCTGAATAAGTCGTCCTGTAGATCATACACTCACCTGGTTGGGGATGCTTTTATTTTTATTTTTATTTGCAAATAAGGTCTATAATGCAACAACAAGAATGTTTCTGCCATTATGGTGTTATATGCAAGTATAGGAAACCTTCCTCGATATTAATCATCTGAGAAATGAAGTTCAGATTTTATTATTTCTCTATTTTTAAACTTGAGGTTTAGCTGATATTTATTGGCGCTCACATTTAGAAATATGATTATTTGTCTTCTAGAAGTCCAGAAATATAGCTCTCCAATGACTACAACAGTGAACAACCAGAAACTTTGCATATTTTTCCTTTATATGCTTCATTATAGAGATAAGACAATGATTCTTTGTCTGTAGGAGTGCTTTCAAATTTGCTTCCAATGACAATGGCTTTACAATAGGAACAATTATGTTTTCTGCGTGTGTAGTTTTCCTTGTGCAAATAATTACATTATCTTCAAATTATTATATTACTTGTTACAAGTACCAAGTAACAAAATTTCAGTGTTTTAAATGGAAATATGACTTATAAGAGCCACAGTGAGATTCACTTAGAGGAATATGCTTACATGAACAAAAAGATTATCCAATTAATTATCTATATGATCGCTACTTAAAAGAAAGGTAAAAAAAAAATCCTGATATTTTACTATCCCATTCAACTAGGAATTTCTGATACTCACTTTGGAAGACTGTGTTCAAAAATAGCAAAGGAACTCTATGGAGATTTGTAAAACCTGGGAAGCTTATTATTTTGCTGAGCTTAACTGGAAATCCTGCCAGGACAGGTTTTCTCATGAGCATTTGTCATTTCATTTGCTGCACCTGACTTCGAGATGGATAGAGGAAGACAGGTAGCCCCCAAAATCTTCACAGAGTTAAGCTTGATATTAAGAAGCAAAGTCATTCAATCAGTTTGTGAACTGAAAAGTAGGAAAAACAAAAAAAAAAAGGAGGGGAAATATTTTTTTCAACATTATAAGAAAAGTAGCTTTCTTTCCTCCAGAAAAAAAAAAAAAAAAACTGGTTTCTATCCCTTAGCTTTGCACGTACAACTGAAGTAGGCAGAAGGTGGCCTGACACCATTCCATTGTGTGGAATGTCCATGGGCAGGATCCATGCTGCCTAGTCCTGCTTACACTCTGTCCCACTTGAAAACTACACATTAATGATCTTAGAGATGGTGAACATGTAGAGAGTCCTGAGCCTTCAAATCAGGCTCACTTTTCTACAATGGATGCAGATGCTGTTATCTGTCAGTCCCTGCTCCTTCTTGGTATGCTCACTGAGTCTGTGAGGGGAACTGAGGGGATATTTGACTCTTTTAGAGGAAGGGGGACAAGAATGCCAGTAATTCTGGCAGCTGTTATCCTAAATACTATGCTAAAACAAGCCACAATGTAGAGAGAAAGACACAGCCTTTCCCGTCTGGTATGGCACATACAGTGTGTGGTGGGCCTGCCAGTGCCACAGGTGCTACTCTAAGCATGATGTCTAATGACATCTAAAACTGCTTCAGGAAGAGCATTAGCCTGCAGTAGTCTAAACTGGAGGAAAACACTTGCAAACAGATACATAACAGCAGCCTAAATTGGAGGCAAACACCTTCAAACAGATTTAACCAGCCGTTGTATGCTGTCAACCAGCTAGGCTCTACATTCTTGCTGCCACTGTGGTGCTCCAACAGCCTGACCATCATCTTATCCCTGCTGCGGCTGCCCTACCCTGACATGGCCATGCTCTTGCCTCTGTTCCTATCCCTGCTCCTGTTCCTGTCCCTTTCTATCCTGACCTTGCAGTGGTGCCTGCTTTCTTCGGGACTGGGGCTGCCCCTGCGACCTCTCTGCTATCTCCAGGCTCTGCTCCAGCTAGGAGAAACAGAGGAATGGGGCCATCCAGGGCTGTCCACAACCTGCTATGGTGTGCCAGGAAGAGCCAGCACCATCTAGGACTAGCCAGGATCAGCTTTAACTGAACTTATGCCCCTGGAAATGCTTCATATTTCCAATTAACAATAGAAAGCCTCCTTTTCCTATAGATCTCATATTTCTGCCAGTGTGAGTGGTAAGCTGCAGCACTGCATGCTGTAGGTTTTAATTGATGTGTCTGGCCTGTGCACACTGGAAACTATGAGTGCAGTTACAAGACTGCTCCCATGTCCCTCACTAATGTCCCTCCCCTGCAGGGGACACTAATGCTTTGTCCCCTGCAGCACAGCTTTGGTGATTGCAGCTTGTCTCTTAACAGAATTCTGTAGATATGCCGTGTAAAAAGAGAAACTAGTTCACTTTAAACACATTTTAAACACAACCAGAGACAAGGTCCAAAACTGTAACAGAATTGTTGCAAGGTCTTCTCAGGACAGAATAAAAGTTTTTAGCTGACTGTACTTCTACACATCCATTCCTCAAAAAATAATTGAATATTTCTTAAGTTTAATCATAATTTTCAAACTAGCCTAAAAACTACATGTTTCAGGGTAATTTCCAGTTTTGTATGCAATTATTAATTCCAGTTAGCCTTTCCCAATATACATACTTAAATATATATACATATGCACACACACACGTATGTGTCTATAACCATTCATATGTATGAAGGCATTTATACACAGGATAAATTATGTTACTCTTCTTCAATTTTCTGTTTTGGATCAGCTGCTCCTTTATTACTGAGTTTTTTGAGAGATGGAATACCCTCAAGACTCTTTTCTTATCAGATAGTTAATGTACTTGAATTCTCTGGTCCTCAGCTCACTGATTCAATGAACTTTATTTTGAGTTAAGTGTGTGTATGCACATACATACATGTATACATATAGCTATATATGTAGCTATATATGTATATATGTACATATACATATGTATAGTGTATATATGTATACATATAGCTAGATATGCTTTATTAATTGCCAGTTACAAGTAGAATTTATATTGACTTGCATGTTACTTCTGACAAGTACTTTAATATACACTGATAAAATGAATGAAAAAGGATGGAGGCTGAATAGAAGAAAGAATACTTATTCATAAAATACTGACTAGATTTTTGTAGGAATGACATTCTGTAAAAGAAATAAACAAGGGTAGTTCTTTTTGTCAGGTGAAGTTAGAATCCAGAGAGCAACTTAAGCTTTCAGTGAATTTTTTTTTTTGATGCTTGCAATTTTACCTGATTTTAAACTGTAACACTGAGAAGCAATAAATAGTGCTAATGTATTACCAACTTGAAAATCCTTGTCATTAGTGTCATTGCTGCTTTGTGCCACCTTGATTTGTGAGTGGTAAGTCTATAAGTCAAATCAGCTTATGTTCAGTAAATAAACAGTTGAAGAGCTGAGCTGGAATAGAGATGTGAAGTACTTTTACTAATGTAAATATCTAGCCTATAAATCAAGGATCTTTTAAGATACTGTTTTGATATTTTATTGATGTTTGCTATTAGGCTTTTACACATTCCTTCTATATTAAAAAATCTTTCACTGGTTTGTTGATTTTTTTGTCAGATAATGAATTAGCCCAGGCAATGAACATAATATGATCTATTTCTTTTTAGACAGACTCAGGAAGTTGGGTATGTACCGACTGAGGAATTAAGATGCGGCTAAGTTGCCTTTTTGTTATGTCTTAATTCTGCAAGAAACAGACTACATGCCATCTATTTAATAGCAGTAGCAGTGATGGCCATCATACTGGCAAATAAAACAAAGACTACTATAATATAGAGAATGCAAATTACTTTTCTTTTACCCCTTCTTCTATTTATCTAAATTTCTCTCCTATTAAGGTACAGCATCACTAGAATTGTAGTTTAGACAGTTTACATTGCAGTACTATAGCTGCAAAGCATCTACCTGACTTGAGCTCTAGAGATAGTCCTGTAAGCTCAGTATGCACAGAAATGAATACCCTTATCTTAGGAATAACATTAATTAGAAACATAAAAGAGTATCGTTAATGCTGTGTGAGTTAAAAGCCCATATTTTTTAAGTATAAATTTGGTCACAGGCAAGCAAGTGCAAAATCTACAGGCCTGCCTCAAAAATGGTATTTCAGGCTTACTGCTTAAAATACATGACTGCATCCCACAACTCAGATATTAGTGAGAAACGAAAGATGAATCTTTTTAGCAGAAATATTATGAATGATAAAATATTCTACTATGTTTTATGGATTAAACCAGCAGGCAGTCCATGTGCAGTATTTTTAAGATAGCTTAGAAGTGCCTCAAAAGTACACTTAATGGTCACTTATGACTGAAAGAAGTTCTTCAGAATGTTTCCACAGTTCATCAGGGAGGTATAAGAATCTAGTACTATTACAAGAACAGAAAGCCATTGTAAGTGAGATTCCTGTTGTGTTTATATCCAGTGTTTGTAATCTTCTGAATCATAAATCATTGTGGCTGTCAGGGTGATGATCAGGATTAACTGTATCACATTGATTTTACTGCTGTTTAGAGTAGCATCTGCTGTGGTTGTGAGCAAAGCTGTAAATCACTGTAAATGTGAGCCATGATGATAAAAAATGTTTGACGCTGGAATCCAAATCCTCTCTTGCACAGTAGGCAGCTGACCGTGGTTGACTTCACACCTCATCATGTTTAACTGGAAAGAAATAGCCAAACATCCCTCAGTAAGTGTGGGAGTGTATTCAAACATCAGACATGAAAGAAGTCTTGAAGGAGAAAGTAAAATAAAAAAGATACTGTACCTCTTAAATTCAAGTTGAACACTTGACCCTTTGTTCAGGATACTCTCTTAAGTTGATAGTAAGGTACCGGGCAGTGGAAACTGCTGTATATCATGACGACGTTAATGTCCTGTGGAAAAGACAGGAGACAATACTTGGGGTTTTTAACCACTTGACAGTGGGCAGGGGTCATTTTGATTCTGTGCACCTGCACATTGACTCTGTGTTGAGGTTCAAGTATTTTTCAAGAGTTTATTCTTCCATTATGTGTGTGTGTTCTGAAAAACTATACTAATGGTAATCAGTATCTGCACTCACATATTTTCATACCTTTTGATACTTTGCTATTGATAGGTGAGAGTGAGAAGTAGCAAATTCTTTTTTTACTACTTTCCGTCCTTATTTTTGAATATCTAAAATAATTTGAATATCTAAAATAATTTTGAATTACTAAAATAATTACTTGTAATTCATACCATTGAAATATTTGTGTGATAAGTAAATCTAGTGTTATATGATGGAAAGATTCATATATCCATATAAGTTTAGAAGGAAGTCAGATTCAACTCCATCAATCTGTTTATTAAGAAAGGATACATTTGGATCGCATGAACTCCTGACAATAACACTTTGTGGGAAACTCAGAATGAAGTGGTGTCTCAAAAGTGTTCCTGTGTACTAGGCAGTAACATGATATTGGGCAACTTTTGACTAGCAGGAAGTTTGTAGCAATATTCTCATTACATTAATTATCAAGACTGTGGGTAACAGAAAATCTCTTGAGGTTTACCTGCGTTTATTTTTAGTGAAATCTCTGGTGAGTAGAACAATTCATTTGGAAGGGCTTTTTCCCAAACAGCAGATTCTTGTTCAGAGAAACAAAGTCATGAGGATATAGCTAACCTGTGGAGTGGGTCTCAAACCTAAAAAGCTAGAGATGTGTCTTGTGAGCTCTTGGATGAATGAAATGATGTGGAAACTGTAAAAAACAAGCCAGCAGATAAGTCATATTTTGTTTTATTTTGTTTTGTTGTCCATATGTTTTCAGACTACATGCTGTCCTGACTTGTAGAATGAAAGTAATTTTATCTTATCTTACCTCATTTGATCTCATGGAAAGGATGATGTCAGGATTATCTGTCAAATGCTTCACTTTTTGGAGGCTAACAAATATATAGAAAGGTTTAGTAGACTGCTCTTGAAGTACCTATGTCTCTTGTAATGTATGGAACATTTTGGCATTAAGGATGTTTTCCTTCCTAATAGCACAGTGCATTAGCTTGATGTTCAGCTTTCTAGTTTGATACTGGAACCAAATCATGGATAGGACATATCACCAGCATGTATTAGATATATTTCATAGAACAAGTGAGGGGCTTGTGAAGCTGAGACATTGAATTCATCTTTCACTATTTCTAAGAGATAAATAAAGCTTTTATTTATGTTAGGCTTAACAGTTTTTTAGTAGTGGGCATTCATATTTTATCCAGGATGCATTATCCCAGTCTCCTTTTGTCTTATAAAAGACGGTGTATGTTCTTCAATTGTCAAATAATCACACTTTATTTTAACTTTTTTTTTCAGCTTCCATTTGTATGTTTAATTCAAACCCTACTTCATTTAGATGTATATGTATGCACACGCATATATACACCCTCATGCATACACACATGTTCACACACAGCAGCTCCCATGAAATACTTTGCAGACTGCTATAGGCTGTAGGCAGTCTTATTTATATCATTCTAGCTTCTCTTCTTCCTATAGTGACAGTGTAATATGACACCTGTTTTCATCAATTTATTTCCTTTAAGTAGAAGGATCTAATAATTCAAAGTAATATTCAAGTACTTCAGCTATTATGGCTGGAGAGAAATTTCTGGACAATTCTTTAAGCTTCGTTACTTCTTTTAGATTGAAAATATAGAACATTTAATGCTGATAGAGATATGAGAGATGTGTTTAGGAGAGGAAAGTAATTTCCTCCTCTTTTTAAAAGGCTACCTTACATGCTGCAAGAGGAGATTAGAATTAGGTGTTTAGATACCCCATACTCGAATTTCTTGTAAGGGGAGTAATAAGTTCACAGGTGTGACTGATCAGGAAGCAGAGCTGATATGAGCTGTCTGCCACTTTTTTCACGACAACATCAAGCACAATAACAGAGAAATTGAAGAAAGAGAGATGAACGTTAGGGAGCACATGGTAATATCAGCAGGCTGAAATGAAGCAGAAGAAAGATTTTCCTGAAGAGGAAGAGAACTTGGGGGAGGAGGTAGTGGAGAAAAGTGTATTATATAAAGAAAAGGAGGTATCATAGAAGCAATGATTTCACATTTGCCAGAAGGCTCAACTAAAAAGGTTATAATGACTTTTGTAAGGATAGTTGGAATGGAGCAAGAAATGTGGAACTGAAATGGAGTCAAAGAAATGAGGAAATGAGCACAGATCAGTGGTCACACCCATTTTCAAGAGACGAGCATTAGGAGTCATGAGGAGGAACAGACAGAGAATTACAGTCTTAATAAAAGAAGAGAAAAAGATCAAGGAATGCAGAGGAAGAAGTTAGGGAGGGGTAGAGATTAATGATAAAAAGAAGTGAGGAAGGGAGCACTATAGGTCAGAAAACATGAGTGGATAAGGTCAAGTTGAATTAGATCTGAACTAGGTCAGCAAATTAAACTTGATTTACATATCCTTGTTTTGATCATCTTTAAAGGAACATGTAATTCAGTGTGACAAAGCAAGAGCGCACACCAAAAGAATTACCTCTGTTCCTTCAAAAAAAGTCTTTCAAGTATGAAATAGGAGACCAAAGGTTATCACACTGCAATAACTATTGTGAATAGTATGTCTATCAAAAGAAGTGCTTGTAGCAAAACAGAGACCATGTTAAAACTAATTCTGCAAAATTCGGTGATGGAAGAGAGACCTATTGTACCTTCCCAGAACCTCTGATTCTTTTGTTGCATTGCAGTACCTCTAAGAGGCCAAATTACTTGTCATTGTACCCTTAAAGAGCTATGGGACTTATTTAATTGTATTTCCTAGAAAAAAAATAGACATAGCTTCCTAAAGAATTTCTCTATTTTACTTAAGAATCTCCAAAACAGCTGTCAACATAATGATATAAGGAATTCTTTCCATATACCTGGGCTCATTTTTTTTTTCTTGTGAATGATGATCTCATGTAGCAGCTCCCTAAAGTTAGGATTTTACAGTTTAGTTAACTTATATTCAGAAAGACGCATAATATGTAATTTTCTAAATGTCTGTATTTAGACAGATGTGCATGGAGACACTGAACATTAAATCTATTTTCATTGAAACTAATGAGATTTTTCTATTTGCTTGATTTACTGTAAGATTGTTATTAGGTTTGCTGTTAACGAACATATAGACCAAGGCTGTTTTAATGAAGACAGATTCCTAGACTAGCACAAAATTTGAAAGTGAAGTTGTAAAAGTAAACAGAATCCTTCTTTGAAGGAACTTTATTTTGAACCAGTGTATGTCACTGACTGCCGTGGAAGTATACAAAGGATAAGAAAGAAGTCCGCAAATCTTTACCTCTGATTTTACCACAGCTCTCCTCGGCAATACCTTCAGTGAGGTCAGGGATGGTCAGACCTCACTCAAGAGAAACTGAAAAAATTCTTGTTACGTTCTTATAGATGTTTGTTGCTTATCCAAAGAATGTCATGCTGAGGATGACACCATGTGAAGACACATATGGGCTTTTCCAATAACTGGGTAGCATTCTAAACTAAACAGACAAGGTTCCTTCAGTATGAAGAAATACATCCAGAGCAGCCAGTTCACACTCTCAAAGGTGGGATTCCAACTGACATTGAGAGCCATGAAGTATGATGAATGGTGAAGTATGATGAATGTATTAACACTTGCAAAAAGTGAAGAATTCTGTAATTTTCATTTTAGTTTCAAATATTTCTGAATGTATGAATTGTGTTGGGAATACTTTTGTTAGAGTACCATTAGGTGACTTTTATGTAGTTAGCTACTTGGAAGGAAAAAAAAACCCAGATTTTTCAATTATTCAGAACCGTATTTCAACAAAGCATAAATTCAATCAACAAAAAGACAAGGAGGGTTTCTTTTTTTCTCCTTCTTTCCTTCCATATATAAAAAAATCACTATTTCAATGACTGCTTTTGTGGTATTTAGAGAAAGTGAGTGACGTTGACTTTTTTTTTTTTTTTTTTTTAGCATAAAATCATGTGTTAAGTGGTATGGAAATTCTTCTGTTGATTTACTATCTTGCAAAAATAATGGATGTTTCTTAATTAACTGCAACTCTATGGTAGCTCTGTACCTAAGGTCATAGTCTTTTTCAAATAAATATTGAACCTGATCTGTTTCCATTTCCTTCCGCCCATCTCTTTCTTTACTTATTGGAAAAAAAGTCCATGTTTTCTGATTTATATACTTAATTTTGAAGCCAAATTCTGTGGGAATCAAATAGTGATATCTAAAAGCTGCCAAGAAGATACTGAGATACTGGTCACAGTCTTCCCCTAGTTGGTGTCTGCACAAAACCGAGATACACTGAGTGAAATGAAACTTGTCTGAAATAACACACAGTCATCCAGTACCTGGGAAGATAGAGCTTAAGTTGTTATTTTTTTTTAACATAAGACTGTAGTTACTGACACTGAAGTAGTAAAACTCTATAATAACCTTACTATGGTTAGCATTTAGCATCAAATGATAATGGCTTTTCTCTCTACATCACCAAATGACACATTGCTACCTTGCTCCTTCCTACTTTGCAGGAGAAAATTTCTTAATCCCTTCCCCTCACATACTGTTAACATGTTTCATGTTAACAACATGAAACACTTCAGACCTGAAAAGATACTGAGGCTGCTGGGAAGCGCTACAAAGATGAATTAACTTCCCTGTACAGTTACACTACATATGACAAACACGTGTCTCAGAAGTTGAAGATGCTAGTTGTTTTCATCTCTCTTTTGTAAATAAAGAAAAAGGAAAATTTCACCTTAGGTAAACAGAATATCAGTCTCCTTATATTTGAAGACAGCCATAGACTGAAGCACAAAAAGTTCCACAGGAACTTAAGGAAAAAAAAAAAATTGACAGTGAGGGTGACAGGTTACCAAGAAAGGCTATAGAGCCTCCATCTCTGGAGATCTTCAAAATCCACATGGACACAGTCCTGTGCCACATGCTCTAGGTGATCCTGCGAGTGCAGGAGGGTTGGACTAAATGATCTCCAAAGGTTCCTTCCAACCTTAAGGATTATATGAATGTATAGATGGGAGACTCATGACTCTTTCCATCTTGCTTTTTTTCCTGTTACCTCCCCATTGGTTAGGTACTGTCTATGTGCTCTACATTCTGACTCCCTTCAGTTTTCAATCCACTGGGGAAGAATAATTGCTTAAATTATGGTGGCCTCTCCATCAAAACAATTCTAATCTCTTATTGATTACCTTTTACTTCTTGTTTACTTTCTTCTTGGGTCCTTTTTGATTTGGTTTGTGATTCCTTACATATCATCTTTCATATCTTAGCCTTATAATTCACAGCAATAATATGGGGTATAAACATACTTGTTATTAGTATATTTGTCTCCTGAAATAACATCCTTCCTCTAAATTTAAAAGGACGATTATTCCCGCAGTAGCTTTGTGTCTACTTTCTACTTGGTTCAACCTTTCAGTATTCTGATCTATACTTTTACAATTACATGAAGTATTTTAATATAAGAGGAACACAGGAGCAGAAAGAGAGCAAAAGAGGCTTTTAACCCAGTAATTAGTATAAATTTGGGGATATAGATGTTTATCATTTTAAAAACTAAATTACATTCTTGTGTGGGCTAAGGTTACACAGTGGTAATGCATTAGCTTGTCACCTCTGGAAATGGCCTGCTTTCTAATCTGACTTATTATAAATCATGTATGGAAAGAATTAGGTCTCTAATCAGTCGCTGACTGGCTCACAGATGACCACATTATGAAATACAACATTTATCAATGGCTTTTAGAAATGTCACAAGTGGAAGTGGAATAGATGGGACTGTTGCAGGTTAAGATTAAGATGCATTGAAAGGTGAGTAAGTAAATTTATGTTAAACAGTATGTGCTTTGTTACACTTTATAAATCGAAATTAAATCCATCTTGAGGAAAGATTTCTTACTCTTTTTTTTTTTTTTTTAATGTAGAACATAGTTCAACTTGATAGCTTAGATATTCACCTGTGTAAATGAGATAATCTGTATTGTTTTGTCTGCCTTAATCTATACTCAAATCAAATGTACAAAAGCAATTAAAAGTGCAGGACAAACAGCTTCTTCCTATCTCCAGTATTTGTTTTGGCTGAACAGGGCTAATGCAGAAGTATTAAAATTCACTTTCATTCCACAGGAAAAAAAAAAACAAACCAAACCA
>VZSG01000539.1:124496-153455 GCA_013398315.1 Nothoprocta pentlandii | reverse complement strand
ACAGCTTCATGACTCTCTTTTTCAATAACTTCTGTATTTCAGTAACCTTTCTTCTATCTTCTTACTTTCTTCTGCTGTTCATGATTTTCAAACTTTTATTTCAATCTATTCTCTGGCAGTGTAAAGAAGCAGAAGTGAGACAGGAAAAAGAGAAAAACGAGGGCAAATATGAATGTTATCTTTTTGTAGTCATCTTTCCTATGATTATTATTTCCTGCTATGTTTATTATTCCTGCTATGCTTATGTTTATTCCTTTATGTTTATTATTCCTGCTATGCTATGTTTATTATTTCCTGCTATGCTTATTATTAAACAGGTCCAAATCTATCAGCAGTTGTAAAAATACAGCATATGATTAAGCATGTTATTTTTAAATTCTCACCAAATTTATGGATATTTTCAGCTGACTTTTTTTAAAAACAAATCTACTTCACTGCAGTATCTTCAAGAAAGAACATTTTCTATTTAATAATCAGAAGTATGATTATTGGTTGAGTGGGACAAGATTAGATCCAGTACTGACCCCTGGCAGGACACTACTAGCCATAGGCATCTGACTAGACCCTGAGCCGCTGATTACAACTCTCTAAGCTCTGCTGTTCAGCTAGTTCTCAATCCACTTCACTGGCCATTGATCTAACTCACACTTACCGTGTTTGCCTATGAGGATGTTATTGGAAGCAATGTCAAAAACTTTGCTCAAGCAAGGCAGACAACTCTACCTTAATCTACCCAACCATTCATTCCACCCTAGAAGGCTATCAGATTGGTTAAATATGATTTCCCTTAGTTGAATCCATGCTGAATACTCCTGATCACTTTCTTCTGATCAGAACTTGTTCCATCTGTGCTATGCCACTGTACCTTTCATCAATCTGTGCTGTTTTATTTTCTTTTAGTTGAAAATTTCCCATGTTTTACTTAATGGTCTTTGTCCTCATTTGTGATTTTTTTTCTGTCAGTGGATTGTGCTCAGATCTTTCTGTCTGAAAACACTGTAAAATTGAGGAGCATCAAACTCATCTACCAGATTTGAGTCTTGGGCTCTTAATATAAATTTATCCATATTGTTGTTTATTTGATCCTCATTTTCTTTCACTGTTGAAATAGCTTGGCACACTGCAGGCCTAAAAGCTATATACTTGTTTACTTGCATTTCTCAAGTGTGCTCAGTCTCTGCTGGTTGGTTCTACTTGTGTAGGTTTTGTTTTTATAGGATAGCTGTATTATACCATTCAATGAAGTAAAAATTTGAGAGGGCTGATCACCACCTAAAACCTCACCTTTTGGGATTATGTTGAAAATAGAAAAAATTTACCTTTGATTACCATTATAATTAGGTTTCAGTACCTGACAGATATTGTAAAGTGTGGTTACAAACTCACTTTTTCCCATTAATATAGGTTTGGGGCAAGACTGTCAATGAAATATTTTAAATAATTAACCTATATTTAAGAGATTTTTAACATTTAAGGCTTATTTGAAATATATTTAAATATTTAAAGTATTGAGTTCATTTTTTTTTAAATCAGTGCTGAAGAAATAGTTCTAAAAGTGGTATTTTCACTACTCCCAACTGCTGAGTTACTAAAAATAAAAGTGACTTTGTATAGCAGTTATGAAAATAGAGTGCTATCCTAATAAAATGATAGATAATAAAGACTTGCTAACTTGCATAAGTATCTACTTCTTGTTCTTTGCAACATAGCTGCCACATTTATAGAATGAGCTATGAGGAAGAATTCAAGATATCTTTCCTTGTGTTTAAGGACATAGGCTGCGAAATTATGATTAAGAAATATATGTGTGGTTCTGTCAGTAGTAAGCAGCTTGTTAAGCTGTATTGTTGACATTTAATACTGTAAAAAAAAAAAAAAGAAACAGAAATAAGAGTAACAAAACAAACAACATAGGAAAGAGGCACCTTTGACTTCTTCAGTCCTATGTGATCAATAGAGAACAGAAAATATGTTCAGAATGGATTGTGAGGCTCAGTCCAGGTCAAAGTTCTGGCTGAAGAAAGCACAAATGATTTTTCTCTCCAAAAATGTCTGATTCCTTCAGGTCATGTATTAGATTGTTCAGAGAATATGAGATATTTGCAGAGTAGCAGCCTACACTTGCTTTGTCTGCCACAAATGGAAAACATTTGCCTTGGTAAGTGTAGTTAACATCAGAAGTTTTCCAAACTATGAAATTTATTGTGGATGGACTGTGATTAAAATAATTCAGCTAGAAGTAGGTCATATTCTAAGGTCTAAAATTCGTAAGGTCTAAGCAGACCATAAGATATAGTGGTCTTGTCGGAATTTAAAATTCTTTTTTTTTTCTTTTTTACCTCCATGTTTTTGTCCAAGAATTTCTCTGAAAGATTCTACCATTAAGCACAATTTCAAAAGAAATATGTGATGGAATAATTTTCATGAAGAAATACCTTTATGCATTCCAGTGAAAATCTCTCGAAATTCAATGGAATTATGAAACCTTTGAAAAGTGAGTTTTACCTACTCGATCATTGTTTATTCTACAGGGAAATATGATAGCACTGCCTATAATGTTGGCTGCCATTTTCTGCTGTAAAATTTGTTCTGTGTTGCACCAGTTGTACAGAAGTTTTCTATGCTTAGTATGCCTTTTTTTTGCTGATAGTCCAAAGAACCAAAAGTATGGCTAAGAGTTTATATAGGTATTTTCTGATTAAACATCTTTCTTTGATTTTGGTAAAATATAGGCCTTCCGTATTCTAGTACAGTAAATATAAATTTTAGGTGAGTATGCATGTTCTCTTTTTCTCCTTTCCTTGTGAAAGATCTACCTAACCGGTCTAACTATATGCCTATGAAACATGACAATTCATAGGGATTCTATAAAGGATTCTTGAAATTCTAGTTTTTGTATCCATAACAACTCTTGCCTATTTGGCAACTTCAGTTTTGGTCAGAAGGAGTCTTCAGTAGGGAAGCAAGTCTTGTGTGTAGATGAAATATTGACTTGAAACCCTGAAGGAAAATAGGAATGATAAACTAGGGAAAAAGTAGATTGTTCCTTTAGCCTGGCTTCCATGCCCTAAAATTGTGGGTAGTGTGAGTGAGGAGATCTTTGGGCACAATCTTCTAGGTCTAAAAAAGCTTTTAATTTATTTTCTACCTTGTATGTAATTTTTTTTTTCTGCTTGCATCAGAAAAAAATAACGCTTTCTATGTAAACTGTGGAATGACTGAACTTTTGAAAACATCTTTCATAACCACTGAAATTGTCATAAAGGGTATTATTCTATCAATTAATGCTGCGCAAGAGAGAAAGAGGGCAATTGAGGTGTAGAATTCATTGAACAAAATTACTATGGTAATAGAGCAGTACTAAATCACATGATAAACAGTATGTGCAACAGGCAGATTTTGTGAATTGTTATAACAGAAGCTGTAGAATCTCTGATGCTCATTATTGAGTAATAACTCAGTGGGTATGACTTCATAGAGGATGTTACAGGACACAGCTTTAATCTTTTTTCCTCAAGTTTTAATTTCTCCTTGAATTCAGTAAGAGTCTTTAACAGGGTAAATCCCTCTCAGCCTATCAAAGGAAATTGGAATGAAAGATGTATGTATACTGTATGGTGACAACATTTATTTTAAAATAATCCATAAAAGTGTATACTGGGAAACCAGACTTGTAGGTTGTTAGCAAACACTGGCTTACAACTTGCTGATGTCTGATCTATCTGGATGCTATGAACACTGATAGGTGGGGGTTGAAATATTCTCAGCTCATGGAATTAGTCAAGTAATATTAAGATTCTTGCTCCTATAGAACATTTTACACTTAAATTAAGTGTCATGTCTCCTAATTTACGCAGCAGGTCTGCCACAGAGTTATATGGAAGTGCAATTTTTTTCCAAAATAATTCAGTAGCCCTTAGTTTAGAGAATATGGATGAACAATTAACCAAGAATTCTAACTGCTTACATTTCCAAGGAATAGATGACTAGAATAATAGCTAAAATGACAGAATACAGTGGTCACCCAGTTTCCAAGATTCAGATACTTCTATTTGGAAAAGAGGACATACAATGTAGCTTTTTAAAAAAAAAAAAAAAAAAAAAAACATATCCTCAGAAGAAATACTTATTTCATTTAGGCTGTTGTGCACATGGATGGTGTTCTATACATATTTCAAACTTACCAGTAAGTGATGGAAGAATAGGAAGTGCCAATGAAATTCATCCACCAGAGTCTACGTCTACCATGTCTGGCAGAGGACTGAAAGGCAATTCCAACTTCTGTGTGATATGGCATATAGAGTAATCTCAATTAGAGGAGAAGCTTAACCTGCAAATCTTCATCAACCTCTTAATTGGTGAAAGGAAGGGATGGTTTGCAAGTACCTGTGAAAGTATCAGTGACCACCAACAAATTCATGATGTCAAGATTCCCTTATAGATAAGTGTAAAACAGAAGAAAAGTCTACTTTTTTTTTTTTTTTATTATAGATCTGCAGTTGACCCAGAAAATTCTAATTTGTGACTCTTTTCTAACCAGCTGCAAATCTGCTTAGAAAAACTTCACTGAAGGAATTACAGACTGCAACACTATAAATTTATTTCTACTGTATACAGCTGTATAGCTTTGTTCACTAAACTCTATTAATGAAAGATCTTCCCCTGTCCAATATTTAATGGTAGTGGTTAAAGCTGTTTACAGCCATCTTCCCTGGTGATTAATTTCAGCTCACCTTGAATTTGAGACGTGTTCAGACTTCCTGCTCCTATAGGCTTGAATAAGAGTTGCTGCTGATTTTTAATAAGCCTCTTAAAAATCTGGAAGGTCAGAAAGTGATTCCTTTCTTCCAAGAAAAGTATACTATGTAAAGACTCATCCCGCTTCTGTGAACAGGCTTGAAGGGAAGGTGATATCGATTACATGTTTGTGATAAGAAATAGATGTTCTGAGCCATGTTGTCCTAGAAAATGTCAGAATACCAAGAATATCATGGATGCCTTGATAATTTCCAGGACAACATCAAAATCTTCTCCATCTGACATCTGAATCAGAGTCTCAGCCACGTGTTATCCTCTGCATACACACACCTATGCATATACACACACAACCCATTCATAAAAGATGCTAAGCAACATGGTAGACTGCAGGGTTGAATTCAACATATATCTGAAGAAGTAACAGTTTTATTTTATTTTTTTGGTTTGCATAGGACTAGCATGCATTTCATGCTTGATGCAGTGAGCAAAAAATATCTGTAATCAGATATGGGTTAGAATGCATCTATCCTTTACTGATGTATATAAATATACATATAAAATACATAAATATAAAAAAAAATTCATTAATTTTTTATTCACCGTTCAAAAGAAAAAAAAATCTGAGGAACTGAAAATCAACCCCTTGTTTCGCTCAACAAAAAATATTTACTAAGATAACAGAAAGACATTAATAAAGAATTGAGAATGGCAATAGGAGATATTACTGTAGTTGTAAGAATCTTGCCCATCTGTTGTCAGAGAGGCTACAAAAAGGGAAGAGAGAAGTAGGTCTAAAAAAACCAACCTCATCTCACCAAAGTAAAAAGTTTTTTAATTAAAGGTTGGGTTAATTAATGGATTAGCAGACATTATGTATAGGTAAGCAGAAATGAATAACAACAACAAAATTTAAATACTCTGTCTTGAAAAGAATGGTAACATATCAGTTTAAAACTGAAGAGCAGGGGCATAAATGTCTTGGCAGTCCCTAACAATGAATACAATTCCTAGATTTTGCAAACTGATTTAGCAGTTGCTCCTCTCTGCAAAGACCGACTCTAAATGTAGAATGAAGAGTAATCTATGTAATTCAAATTTGAGGCAGAGAATATAAATGCTTTTATATGATGTAATCCAATTTTAAATCAGAGGATCTGAAAACTCTTCTATGGAGTTTATTAACTATGCTTTAATCATAGAATCACAGAATCATTATAGTTGGAAAAAAACATCAAGATCATTGAGTCTAACCATAAACCCTTTAATACCATATCTCCTAAATCAGGTCCCTAATCACATTACTATGTTTGATTAGTTAAAGTTTGATAAAGCCTGGGATATTGGTTTTGTAGATGAGAAAAAAAATACAAACCCTGCAATTCCTCACTGGAAACAAATAGGAATTTAACAGGAAGTTATACCAAATTATTTTCTGTTCCTTTGACTCTTTGATTTTCTGGGTGGCTGAGGACCACATGGCTCCTCGGGGGCATGTTTAATTTTCATTTTTGCTCAGTCTGTTTTCACATTCCTTGGAGAAGATTAAAACATGTGTTGACCACTGCTCTTCATAATTCTATTGCGCTTGTCTCTTTGTACTGTCACATAAATAGAAATAAGGAAAAAATATTTTGAAGGGAAAAATGCTAATATTATTTTATTGATTTATTTCTAATTTAACAACATATCATTGCCATAGGAAAAAATATGAAATACTTTAATATTAAAACTTCTAAGAGGGACACATTTCTGTTTTCTTATCTGTGCTATGAATTTCATACATGGCAAACAACACTGATCCAAAGGGCCGGTAGAAAAGAGGTAAGTCTACATGTAATATGATTAGCTATGAGAGCATGAATTGCAAGTCCAAGCAGTCTGCATGAATGTGGACAGGGCTACAGTTTGGTCATACTCTGAATAAAAAGGATATATCCTGTGTTGAAGGATTCTGCTGAAAAAATGACCCCATCTTTTGGAAATAAATAAGACATAAGATATTTTATGAAAATATATAATTCACTGAAAATCACCTTCTTTTTTTGTATGGATTTCCATATTTCATAGTGTGTGGTTTCAACTGGTACAGTGTTACGTGTAATAAGTGGGTATATAAAGAATAAAGTGAAGTATTATTTTGAGGTGGATCAAGAACTAGCTGGATGGCAGAGCTCAGAGGCTGGTAATAAATGGGGCCATGTCCAACTGGAGGCCTGTGGCCAGCGGTGTCCTCCAGGGGTCATTACTGGACCTGGTCCTGTTCAACTTGTTCCTCAATGACCTGGATGAGGGCACAGAGGGCACCCTCAGCAAGTTTGCAGATGACACCAAGCTGGGTGGAGTGACCAATAGATCAGAGGGCTGTGCTGCCATTCAGAGGGACTTGGACAGGCTGGAAAGTTGGACAGAGAGGAATCTCCTGAGGCCCAACAAGGACAAGTGCAGGGTCCTGTACCTGGGGAGGAATAACCCCAGGCACAGGAACAGAATAGGGGTTGACCTGTTGGAAAGCAGCTCCACAGAGAGGGACCTGGGAGTCCTGGTTGACACCAAGTTAAACATGAGTCAGCAGTGCCCCTGTGGCCAAGAAGGCCAATGGGATCCTGGCCTGCATCAGGAGGAGTGTTGCCAGCAGGTGGAGGGAGGGGATCCTGCCCCTCTGCTCAGCTCTGGTGAGGCTGCACCTGGAGTACTGTGTGGAGTTCTGGGCTCCCCAGTATAAGAGGGATTTGCACCTTCTAGAGAGGGTCCAGCAGAGAGCAACAAAGATGGTTAAGGGACTGGAACATCTCTCATACAAGGAGAGACTGAGTGAATTTGGCCTGTTCAGCTTGGAGAAGAGAAGGCTGAGAGGGGATCTAATCTGTATAAGTTCATGAAAGGAGAATGTAGGGAGGAAGGGGCCAAGCTCTTTTCATTGGTGGCCAGCAATAGGACAAGGGTAATAAATTGAAACACAGGCAGTTTCATCTCTATATGAGGAGGAACTTCTTTCCTGTGAGGGTGACAGAGCAGTAGAACAGAGTGCCCAGGTTGTTTTGTGGAGTCTCCTTCTCTGGAGGTCTTCCAAACCCGCCTGGATGCCACCCTGTGCCACATGCTCCAGGTGTCCCTGCTGGAGATGGAAGGTTGGACTGCATGATCTCTAGAGGTCCCTTCCAACCTTGAACATTCTGTGATTCTGTGATTGTTTTACCTTTCCTTACTTCAGCTTTTTAGACTGTCTTGTTAGTTACTAGAAAATCTATATTTTTTTTTCATTTATCTATAATCATGTACTGTATGGTAGTCCTTTTCTTCCTGTTCCACCTTCAATTTATTAACTGTTTAAAGTGATCAGTTTTAGTTAGGATCTTCCATATCTCTCCTTATTTTTTTATAACAACATCCTTTACTGTATACAAAATTGCTTTTACCATGGTCACAGGTAAGAATGACAATTTATTAAGTATGAACGTGGCAACTGTATTTATGAAACACGCTTACTCAGTAAAAAAATCCACTCTGAAGCTGTGTCCCATATTTTTATATATGTACAGTTAAAAATGCAAAGTGCCTTGAAAAATCAGTTTTTAGAAATCTAGAGGTAGGTGACCAAAACTAATGTATCCTTTTAAGCATTTTATCTTAGATTTCTTTGCACCTGAGTTCTATATTAATAAGCTTGTGGAGTACTTAGGAAGGATGATAGACATAGAAGAGAAAATAGTCATTTGTAAAGTAATAACTCACAGTTCAGACAAGTTTTGGATAGGTTACTGTATTTTTTTCTGAATAAGCACTGAGCCACAGAATATTCATTGTATCATATGGTGGATTCAATAAATATGATATACTGATCATATGGAAAAAACTGCATACTACACAAAAAAGGGGTTAAATTATCTTCTTTATTGAGTTTCATCTGCAGATTTTGAGTGTATTTTGTGACTTTTATCATACTCTTAAAGTGCAATATAGTAGTTAGATTTCATATGGAATTTTTTTCTTTTTTTGTATTCTTCCACTCCATCTTTACATGTTGCTCAGCTAAACATAATTATTTCTTAGGGTTTAATGAGATGCTTTAAATAAGGTGCTTTAAATTATAGTGTGCTTTTTGAATTATGCAGATAAATATTATTTGTGTAACCTCAGTATTTTAAAATGTCATAGTGTCTAGAAAAATGTACATATTTTCACTTTAGAAGTTTCCGCTTTTATGATTGCTAGCTCTCTACCCAAAATGCCATTGCTTAATGTATATATTAGTATAAAAGGATGAATGCTGTCCTGTGCTTCACTGTGATTGTCAGGCCTTGGGATATGCAACACTAACATATTGTGGAGATAAATGAATTAGTGCCGTGAAGTCTCCCTACTAAATCTGTTCAAATACAAATAGTCAGCAATGATTCCTTCTTACTAATAATTGTTAGAACCAGCAATATACAGTTATTAGTCTCATTTTAACTGCTAACAGATTTGGAATATATTTTAAAACCTCTTTCTACTAACATTCTGCAATAAATCTAGTCATTATGTTAATCTCATCAATTTAGCAAGATCAATAGAGCTATCAAATATAATTGGTGTGCCAAGGAATTCTTCTACTGACAATAAAACAAATTTAGATATGCAGCTTCTATAATTTCATTTAACTGTCAGATTAATCAGGTAGAATATACTGTGAATTGCTTTCTTAAGCAATTGACATTTTTGCTGTAGTAAAGATGATTTAACCTGGTCTGACTGGATAGAATTTTCTACCCCTGCAGCGTCCATAGGAGTTCACACAATTTTATAGTCATTTGATATAACACATGCATTTCTGTATAAAATGTGTGCTAAAGAGCATCTATCATCTCTAGAATACTAAAATAGATCAATCAAAGGTAACAGAACATGACTGGTAAAGAGGTGAAATTCTCATTTTTCTTTTAGCAGTAGTTATTTGTTGATAAAATTATAAATTTGTTTTGATTACTTAAATATATATATATATATTTTAACTTATAGAGACTCACAGAATGGTTAAGGTTCTGCTCCAGCAGGGACACCTGCTGGCATCCAGGTAGGTTTGGAATATCTCCAGAGGAGACTCCACAGCCTCTCTGGGCAGCCTCACAGGGAAGATGTTCTTCCACACATGGAGATGGATGAGAAAGATGAGAAGATGAGAAAGGATTAAAATAATTGAAGCATTTATTTGTTAATCAAATTTTGTTAATCAAAAGTTACATCAGAATTAAAAACATTGTATACAATTGTGTTAATCAGGAAAGTACCTCAGGCAAATTTATAGTATATAAACATAAAACTTTACCTTTGGAAAAAGATTAGCAAACACTCTGGTGATTAGAGTTTTTCATGCCCCCATTTTGAAAAAATAGGAAAAAGAAAAGATGAAAATAGAAAGGGTAATGATATTAATATATTTTATTTAATATATTTAATATAATGATATTAATATATTTTTTTAAGATTTTATCTGGAGAGTCCACAAACAACAGTGTATTGTCTTCTAGAGAAAACAGAACCAAAATCTGGGAGGACAGTATCAGTTAATGAAAGTATCTGAAGAAAAATATTAGTGAGGTATCTCATATTCTTCATATTCCTGGACCTCAAATTGAAGCATTTTGACACTAACTTTTTCAGTGATTTCATCTCTCCATTTCTCACGATATTAAATATTTACTTTTAGGCAGCTAAGAAACATCATGTCACCATTACAGAATACTTCACTTCCTTAATCTACATTGAGAGATCCCAGTATGTTCTCATCATATTTGTGTAATTCGTTTCTCATACCAATAGAAATACTACCTAAACCTTAATGTACATGTCCTCTGAATAACTGTAATCACAGAAATTTCTCTTTGCATCTAGTCATTTTGTGTTTACTCTTTATAAACACATTTGTTAATATATATGTTAACTAATATATAAAGTATTTGAACACAATTATACTTGATTCTTCTCTATCCAGCACTCATGAGATTCCATCTTAGTATTATGTAGCTAAAAAACAAAACAAAACAAAACAAACAAACAAACAAACAAACAAAAAAAACACCAACCCCAAACTGACTTTGATAGGTATAAAAAAGCTGGGTTTGGCCAGCCCGGAGAAGGGAGGGTAGAGAGTGAAGCTCTCTACTTCTCTTTCTCTCTCTAAAGGGTGGGAATGGAGAAGAGGAGCTAGAGTCTCCTTGCAGGTGCTCTGCAGAAGGCTAAAAGCAATAGACACAAGATAGAAAACTCTGCTTATGTAACGAATACTTTCACTGTGCAGTGCTCAAATATTTATGTCAGCTCACCCAGAGAGATGCTCTAGAGACACGCAAATTCTGGACAACTCTTTTAGCAAACTCATCTATATTTGAAGATGAGCCGTTTTTGAAAAGAATTATTGCATCACACGATCTCCAAAAGTCACTTATAACTTAATTTGTGTTTACACTTAATAGTGTTAACAGTTATAAACAATTGTTTAATAAAACCCTTTTTGAACAATAGCCACAATGTTAAGTAACTCTACACCAGGATTAGCTGTAAATAACACTGTTATCTCATGGGATATAGGACTGACTTGTTTGAAATAACACCAAGAAAAGTAATCACTGAACCAGTATGCTTTTATCTCTTTACTGAGTGTAAAATATTTTTCTGTCCAATTCATTATTAAGATGTTCATAGATAATTTTTGGCCATTTTAATCTTAGCAGACATTTCTGTTATAAATTGTGGATTTGTGATTTATTCCTGTTGAAAAAACCAGCTTGATTTTTATTATATTTCAGCTTAGGTATTACATTCAATGTATTATTGGATCATTCAGATTTTAACTCTTACATGCACATTCTGTTTTTTTTTACTGAATTTCTGGACTGTAGGGAATTCCGCAGTTGAATCCTGGATGCTGGTACACGTGTTGGAAAACCCAATTTCTGTTTTTTGGAGCACAAAAATATTAAATCTAGATCCCAAATCTGAAACTGAGCCTAACTGATTAGTTTGCCTCATCTCAGGAGAGACACTTTATTTTTTTAGTACCTTGTGCCTCAGCTAACTTGGTATATTATATTTGGTATATTATATCGTTAAGAAACTCTGATATTCCAAAATTAACTTAGTTAACTTAGGTTTTCTTTTTTTTTTTTTTTTTTTTTTTTTTTTTTTTTTTTTTTTTTTTTTTTTTTTTTTTTTTTTTTTTTTTTTTTTTTTTTTTTTTTTTNTTTTTTTTTTTTTTTTTTTTTTTTTTTTTTTTTTTTATGAAATGGAAGCTATAGCTACAAAAGTAGATAAAGCTGTATCTGTTTAAGTAACATGAAAAGCATCTTTGATGCTTCTAAACAGTGTAAGCAATTAAGAATGCAAGAACTGATTGACTCACTGGGACTCTAGGGGAACTGGGTTAGAAAAATCAGTATAATCTCAATGCGAATACTGATAAGCATAAATAATTTGATATAAAAATTCTTCAGTGTGCTAGATAGGAGAGCACAGATAACTGTATGATAAATGATGATAAGTGAGAAGCAGACACACAAAGCTGGGTTGATCAGGTTTCCTGCATGCATTATCCATTAAGAGGAACAATGGCTAAATCTGTGTGAATCTGGCCCCAGGCAGATGAGCTTGAGCTTTGGGAGCAAATCTGTGAAATCTGCATCCAAATCTTATGTCTTAATATTTATTTAAGCCTGTTGATTTGGCAGATGATATGCTAATAGAAACATTGTATTCCCTTTGCTCTTTTGTCTTTACAAAATGTTGCTGACAAGTCTCTCTGGTGGTCCTTTAAAGGCTGAAGTGATTATATATATAGGAAGTGATTCAAATAAGAATTTTCTGTGTATTTGTGTTTGTATGAGAATGTATATGTTTATGTTTGAAATTAGTTTACAAGTTTGGGTTCAAAAAAGACTTGATTTTTGAGACTCTGATCTTATGACAATTTTGAAAGTACTGTCTTAAATTTTGAGCTCAAGTAGAGCTCTTACAGATATATTACCATGTTTTACAAAGCCCAGCATAGTTCACTGTGTATATGAGTATACACAATACATCCTGGAAACTCTAGTAGTCAGTTTCCAGCTTGCTTTCAAGTTGCAAAGATCATTTCAGCAATCTAGCCATTAATTCATCACCAGACTGCAACATCCTGCACTTCAAAATAACAAAGGGAGAGCTTGAGCTTTGAGTGTGCTTACACATGTACATACACGGCCTTATGTCGTTCCTGTCTTCCTCAGTGTTTGTTGTCCTATATATAAAATTAAAGTATCCTGAAGGCTACTCTTTTGTATACTCTCTTCCAGTGCTTGCAGCTGTTGATCTCAGTCATTTGGATTAACTCAGTCTCTGCTCCTGGATAAACATACCCGAAGTCTCTATTGCCTTGACCTAGTGATGTGCTATCTCTGCACAGAACTGCACATAAAATAATTTTTCCTGTCTGATCTGGCTTTAGGGCAGCATTTTAGTAACTCTCAAAATATTCTGCAGATTGCTCAAATAGGATTTTTTTTTAAAGGAAGTTTTGTTTTCTTACATTCTTTTTAATGGAAACTAGACTACCCTAAAATTTCCCCTGTCATTCGGGTAAAAACAGTATCTTAGGAAGAGTATATTTGCCATCAAAGGATTCTTCAGGTTAATAATGCTTACAGACCTTATGCTAGGTCTATAGTGAATGCTAGTGAAAGCTATAATGCTAGTGAAAGCATTGCCAAACTGAATATATGTAGTGTGATTTTCCCCCCTTTTAATGTTTTGTTTTCTTTGCTAAACTTCATGGTGACTAGTACCCCATACAGATAAAAACCTATCAAGTTTGTTTTAAAGGCTCCTAGACGAGAATTCTTGTTTTCCCCTGTCTTCTACTCATTCTAATTAATGTGCCTCCTTACTTAGGCAGTTAAAGGTCTCTAAGGTTGCTCAAAAAATTTTAGTAAGCTCCATTGACCAATTTAGGTCAGCTGCAGGTAATATCATTGTCACTGCTTACTATTGCATTTTGTGTGCTGATTCATGATACCCTTGTTTTTCTTGGGAAATCTTTCTAACATCTATTAATTATTCCTGTAATTTGAGGTGTGCCCTTCCTTCAGATTTATCTTAGTGTACAAAATGGATTTAAAAAATGCTCTTCAGTAACAGTTAAATTTAAAATTTGAGCTGACCTTGAGAGCTGTCAGATACTATATTAAAATGTGTGAGAAGAAATCAAATGGAAAAGCATATAAATTTCTCCACAATTTTCCCCCTTCAGGCAACCTCTTCTCAAACCTCTCCCCCAGTTAGGGTTGTTTTATACACATTACAGAAACATGACAAAAAATCTCTATTTAAGCCACTCTAAGAGATTGCTGATTTTTTATTTTTCACCTGTTTTGAGGAGAAGATAGAATCCCCAAGGAAATGCGAGTGTCAGATGTTTTTCTTCTATAAAACTCTCACTTTAGCTATCAGGAAGTTTTATAGAAAATACTGCTAAAGTTACATTTTGTTAAATAGTTATATTTGAAATTGATTTTTTGAATGTATCAAATGCTTTATGCCAATCAGTCTGGCTGCAGTCCAAGTCCATTTGAATCTCTTCCTCTTTATATTATGTGCAACTTAAAAACAGAGGAAATTGTCAAGGCTCTTCTCAATTCCCACAAGAATCAAATTCTGAGTTTTTTTTTCTTCTCTGCATGTTTTCTCTGTGAAATTGTGGATCTTTTCAAATGAAAGCAGAACAAATCTATGAGCTTACTTCAATATCTTTGCAGCATAGACCATATTTTTCTAAACCTGTAGGTCAAACAGGCCTCTAAGGTATGTTACTGGGCATATTTTCTTCCTGAGGAATTAGTAACTTAGTAAAAGAAACATTTTCACTTAGAATAGAATTACTACAATGGATTGATGATTAAAAAAAATCCTGTCAGATTGAGCTTTATGAATAATTCACAAGGTCCAATCTCATGTTTAACTCATTCTTAAAGAGCAAAAGTGTCTGCGTATGTCATGCTTGTTAATTTTCTATCATTTATTAAAAAAGAAAAATCTGTCATGTTTCTAACTTTGCAGAGTTTTTTAATTTGTTCATATTCATATTCTGATGTTGAATCTCTAAACATTTTAGTCATTCATTTGGCAGATGATATTCTTTTAGATTATCTAAGATAGGTGTTTATTAAAAAAATATTAAATATATGCCTAAACAAAATGAAGTAATGTGGAACAAGATTTCTCAAAATTTGTCTAATTTTCTATCCACGTGAATCTTTTAGAAAGTAGGACAATATCAAATAAAGTAATTTACAGGAGTTCTGGAGCACTGAGAATTTGAAGGTTGAAGTTCAAAGTGAAATAAATTGGGCTATAAATGTATAGTGAAGACTTCACAGAAGATAAACAACATTGTTGCCTAAAAAGATTCAAAGCAGAGTAAGGATATGAATCTGTGTGTGTTTATACAGTAATCAAAACCACAGACTTAAAGGTAGATAATATCTCTTAACCATCAAGTTTACTAAATTTGGAATAGTAACAAGATACTGTTCTTGACATCATCTTCACTTATGTCTTGAAAAGACACTTTTAGATTTGTTGACAAGTGTCATATATGGTAATATTAATGTCTTGTGCATAGACATTAGAAAATAATTTCAGATAACATAATAGATGAAGAAGCCAAAATGAAAAGTAAAGAAAATTCTGACTTCTAAAATGAAATAAAGTTTTCTTAAAGCATAGAAAATCTGCAGCTTTGAAACAAATAATGCTAGAAAGGTTCTGTCTGAAATAAGGCAGGTAAATAAGGTTATGGTGAGCCCATGGTTGAGGGAAAAAATGGCAGATCATTTTTTTTCTGTGTTTTTCCTCATCATCTGGCATGATTATAAGGTAAAAAAAAAAAAAAAAAAAAGCTTTTAAATGGTTCCCTTCCTCCCACCTTCTAAAAAGCTCATTCCATCTTTTCTAATGGTGTGTCATATTAATGCATCAAAATCTCATCTTACCAGTCCTCTTCAGATTCCTATGTTACAAGTACACCAATGTTTATTACAATTGTGTGTGTGATTCTAACTCAACCACAGTATGATTAATTTGGAGAACAATGAATTGAAATTAGAAAATAGCTCTATAGATATATTTGCCCCATAGCTTTACAGAATTACAAATGGGTAGAGATCTTTTGCCTTAAATAGCTCTGTTTTTCTTATGTTATGTTAATATGTTGGAGTAAAACACTCCAAAAGTGTTTTAAACTAAAAGTCCAAACACTCACAAAGCAATCATAAAGTCCATGAAAAAAAAAATGGTAAGAAATAGAGACCAAACATATTCATTTGGGAGGCTTCAAGCTCGTAAAGTTCACAAACTTTATTTATATAAACTTTAAAAAAAAGAATCTATGCCTGCATGATAAATCTTTCAAATAATTAAAAGAATTAACCATCTGATGTTTTTTGTTCAAGAATACAGTCAGGTGCCCCTTGGAGCTGTGATGCCAACACCCTCTGGGTTGCAACACCTCCCTCAGGTTGCCACCCTGCAGTGTCCAGTATTCTATGTCAAAGCTTGGTTGCCCCAGAAGAGAGTCATCCTAGCCACCCCATGAGACCAGGAACTGTATGGCCTCGCAGGTACACCTTCTTCACGTGGCCATGCAACCACCTTCACAGCTGTACAGGGTACTTCTGGTCAGTACAGCTGTGACTGTCCCAACAGACACTGAAGAGGAGAGACAGGAAGCCTGGGTCCAGGTGGGAGTCCATTTTAAGTGTCTTGTCCATGGGGCCTTGAGTTCTCCAGATTAGGCTGGGATTTTTGAGGCTTCACAGTTCAAGTTACTGTGGAGAGGTACCCATACCTTGTGATAACTTTGATTTGGTGTTGATCAAGCAAAGTTGACAGGAGAGCTTAACTGTTTTATAAACAGAGCTTTAAATAAGATTGTACCATGGTTAACAGCAGTTAAGGTGGGCATGACAATGAAGCAGATGCTGTGGAAGAAGAGGAGGAGAAAAATTTCTCACGGCTCCTGTGCTCTGAAATTGGGTTGCTCTGCTTTGCACTGTCTAAAATCTCGGTTAAAGGTACAGTTCCGAGGTTGAAGAGGTACATGTAGGAATCAGTGAATATTTCCCCAGCTAGGAGGAAGAGCTGCAGAGCTCTGAGAGCCAGAAATGAAACAACACATTTCACATTTCACAAGTTGCAGGTAAATTAAAAGTATTGCCATAACTGTCTTCTCAAAGCACTTTCTGCAGGGCAGAACAACAAAATTATGTGTCTATCTAATCTTATCTTATCTTATCATCTCATCTCATCTTATCTCATCTCATCTTATCTTATCTGAAATTAGAGGCATTCTGAATTGGTGCTCCATCAGCTGTTCTGCATGCTGAAGTTAATTTCTTGAATATATCTCACCAGTGTAACAGTAAAATAAGCATCAGTGGTAAGTTGACTGCACAGTGGGCAACACTGGTAAAATTGTTAGCTGTTGAAGCCAAATGATGTGTGAACTTGTTTGTCTATGTGGGAGTATATCGATGCTGAAAACAAGATGTCTTATCACTGTTGTCTTTTTAATGAAGAGTGATTGCAAATAATGTTGTGATATGCCAACTACTATTTACTCATGGGCACTTAAGCTTTGATTGTCTGCTATGTACAAATTAAATGGATCTGATATGAAAACTGAATGGAAGGCATCCAGAATGTTGTTTTTTTTTTGTTTTTAGAGTTAATGTGTTCTTATTCTGAGTAGCAATATGCAAGCTGTAGTCATTATAGAGTGGTCAGTAGCTGTTAACTGATCTATTTTGAATGAAAAATATGGTAACAAGGATATGTAACAGTCATTTGAACTATAACATTTGGAACACACTGTTCTAGGATTTATGCAGTTTATGTTTTTTTGTTATTCTCTATAGATGATGAAAAAAATTAACAAGGGAAAAGTAGCTACCTCTTGGCTTCATCATAATTTTTTGACCAGCTGCATTTTTGATCAAGCTAAAAATAATTAATAAGCTAAAATAAAAGATTTGAGTGTTTGTGAAAATCTTTTTTTTTTTTTTTAATATCAAAACACTAATTTTAAAGAACAGGCTTTAAAAACCTTCTAAATGTATGAGGTACATATGAGGTATAGCTAGAAACACTGGAATAGAGTACCTCAGTATTTCCAGGTAAGATCACATTCCTTGCTCATCCTATTATATCTAAATGTTAAGTTTAGTTATTTATAAATTTAGTAGTATCTTTATGTCTTTTGTTCCATAGACATATATAGAAACTGAAAGATCGATGATTAGTTTTTCTTTTTGCTTATTTTCATTTCTCTTTCCTCCTATTTAAAATTTCCATGGTATAAAATAAACTCGAGTTTTGTACTCCAAATCTTCAGCTTGCAGAGGAGCTAATGACAAAGAAAATTATTAGGTATCCAGATATCTAGCCAGATGGACAGCATGACAGAATGACAGAAATTGTTTTCAGAAGAAGGTCTTCACTGTGACTGAGTCACTCAGATTACACTCCTCACATCAGTACTGAGCTCACACTAGAAATCAATATTTCCTTGGTTTCATTTCATGTTCATAGTACTATTAAGGAACAAAATAGTTGAAAATATTTTTTAATATTTTAAAATATTAATGAAAATATTTTCCTCCTTTGGGTATTTCTAGCAATTAAATGTTCTTATAACATAACAGGAGATGGAAGGTATTCTATAAGAAAACTAGTTCAGCAAATTCAGTAAATGCTTGGAATTCTTAGAAATTTCAGGTTTTTTTTTTTTACTCAAGTTTTGCTTTACAGAAAGTAAAGCAGCAAAACACATGGCAAAAAGAAAAAAAGTTAAAGCCTTCTACGTCAACATGTATTTGTAGATGTCTTTTTCCCTACTGTTTTATAGGACTACTCTTTTGAGTACATTATGATAGCCAAAATGTAGCAAATGTTATTCTACAAGTTTCACCAATATATCTATAGGCTTTTTCCCAATAGCTCATATTCACACAGAGATACTTATTTAATTTCACTAATCAGCTTTCTCTTTTTTAAAGAAAAAAAAATTAATATGATGAATGAAACTAGTGCAGTTATTGTTGGCTGATATCACGCTTTGTATTATTGCCTTATACTTAAGCTGTCTGTATTCAAGAATCTTTTTTGTCTTTATTTTTTTTTTCATCTTGACTCTGCTTTCATCAGTTATTTTAATGTTAATTGTTGCTTATTTTTATCTTATTTAGTTGCGTTGTTTCCATAAAAATGAAAAATTTTTAGTCCCTGAAACAAAAATCAGGGACTAAAATAAAATCAGTCCCTGAAACATCTGTGTTCACTTCTGATCGGTCAATGTAGATCAACTGAGCTATCCAATCACTCATTTTGGGATGGAAACTTCTCAGTTGCAGATTTCAGCATCTTTTCATCATTTAAAAATTTATAATTATCTTTAATGCCATACAGAAGAATGAAATTATTTTTCCACTAAAACTTTGAACCACATTGTAATCAAGTAATTCCAGTTTCAGAAACGTGATGTGGAAATGCAGTGAAAAGGACGAAGAAATTTGCAGTAGGGTCTTTCTAGCCATGTCTTCCCTGCTCCCAGTTATTTAGATTGTAACTTCTTGTTCTGCTATAAAGCCAGTGTCAATTCAGTTTGAAGTCATGTCTTCACTTAAGATCTCTTACAATTACTATAATTCAATTACTAACAACAACTATAATAATGCAACTGTAGAACACTGTGAAATAAATACTGACATTTACTCCAACATAAGAAGACACTACAATTTATGGTTTGCCATTATAATTATATACTAAACAAAAGTACGTAAAGGAAACATCTTCAAACAGGTTTTACTTTAATCATTACTATACTGCCGTTCAAATTTTTCTACTGTTGAAAGTGCAGAAAGTGGGTGCAGATCTTTGGTGAAACATAACAAATTTGTTGAAATATGGGTACCTGTACACTGTCAGTAGGCTTCTTCAAATCTGCATTTCCAGAGTCCTGAGACATTTTTAAGTGTCTCAACTTATGTTGAATATTTTATATCCAAGTTGTACTTTGTATCTTGAATGTTTTATAGAATATATTTGTAGAACTGTTATTTCCTTTGACACATTTTTGGAAGAGGATAGGCTGGGATAGGTTGCATTGCAGGAAAACTTAGAAAGACTTAGAAATGTGTTCTGAGCTGGAAATTATACTTTGCCTACACTTTAATTCCTGTCAGTTAAATATTCACAATCACAAAGAAGTAACACGCCTACTTTTGCTAGCACTGAACAGATTCTGCAGTGATGACACAGCTTGAAAGTAGGTTCCTGAATGCATGGTGGTTTCTTCTCTCACTGAAGAGAATTTCATAATTTTTTTTTTCAGCCATATTATCATGTAGGAAAGAAGGCTTGATATATCAGGAAAAATATAAAAACTTGGCTCAAAATTCTCAGCTGCATCACTGGCCACAGGAATGACAATCTGTCTTTTGTTATTCATGCATTGACTGATCTCCTGAATAGAGGTTCCTGCCATGCTTGACCTGTATGTTCTTTTCCCTTTAATAACAAAAAAGCACAATTTCTTCTACACTGAACTTTCTAATTTCCCATCTGGAAGCTTAGCTTACATGAAAAAGGTAGTCTTTGATAAATTGTTCAATCCTATGTTCTGTTCTCAGATGACCTTTAATCAGCTCTTGACTTTTTTTCTGTGAATTAAATTCTACGTACCAAAGGGGCCTTTTTTTCCTCTCCTTATTTGATCCGTCTGTCATGGGCTCCACCATCATTTTCAATCCTTTATTGGGTTTCTGTTCTCTGAAAAAGCTGATACTAAATCCCCCCTCTATTAATGCCTGTAAAGATATTTTGTTAAAGGGGCCAATTTATGTGGCCAAAAGTGATAACCAAAACTAAACCATCGTAAAAATGGAATCATAGAATCATGGAATCATAGAATGCTTAAGGTTGGAAGGGACCTCAGAGGTCATCTAGTCCAACCCCCTGCACACACAGGGTCACCTAGAGCACGTGGCACAGGGCTGCATCCAAGCGGGTTTTAAAGATCTCCAAAGAAGGAGACTCCACAACCTCTCTGGGCAGCCTGTTCACCCTCACAGTCAAGAAATGTTTCCTTAAGCTCCTGTGGAACTTTTGGTGCCTCAGCTTGTGGCCGTTTCCTCTAGTCCTATCGCTGTCCACCACTGAAAAGAGGCCGCCCCCTCCTCCTCACTGTCTCCCTTGAGGTATTTATAGACACTGATCATGTCCCCCCTCAGCCTTCTCTTCTCCCGGCTGAAGAGGCCCAACTCCCTCAGCCTTTGTTCATAAGGCAGATGTTCCAGGTCCCTGATCATCCTCGTAGCCCTGCGCTGCACTCTCTTCAGCAGCTCCACATCCTTCTTGAACAGGGATCAGATTCATGCAGCAGAATTTGACAGAAATAAAAATAAAAATAAGCTTTCATTGCCAAAAGCTGACAGAATCAGAGTATGATTCTTACATTCTAACTGAATTAAAGTTTACATGGGCATATTTTACAAAAATCTGAAAGTTAATCTTAACTATGAATGCAGCCCTTAATGATGAATATGCTGGCAATGCTTATGAAATTAAATGTATTCTGGTTTCTTAGAAATATATTCCTTTTGCCCTAAATGAAAGATCAGAAACTACTGACCTTAGTATTTATTCTGTTATATCATGGCTTCATGCTCTATTTACCTTGCTTCAGTTCATATTTTTGAATTTTATTTTTATTTTTGGCAAGATCACCAAACATTTTTCCTTCCCTAGTTCCCTATCTCAATTTAAACAATTGATAGTGAACTAATAAAACTGCAGAATGCTCCTAAAAGCATGGTAATAAAAATACTCAGCACTTTGTCCCAAATTGCTTTAAAAACATGAAAGCCAGGAATTTGTCACTTGCTGAACATTCACATTTCATTGACATCAAGGTTAGGAAAAAAGCTTGACTCATCACATTCTTATTTCAGTTTAATACTTCTGTAGTTGTTCTGGGCTAAGAGCATTCTAGCACTAAGAAATTATCAAGAAAAGATCCATTTTGAAAATGTTTTTGCCAGCTTAAAATGAAATGCTTTTCATAATCCCCTATCAATCTTTTTTCCTGTCCTCAAGACAGGAGTCATTTATGTTGTCATAACTCAACTTGTCATAACTCAACAAGAGGTCATTTAAAAGGTTCTTTTTTGTTTTTGCCTAATTCTTCATACAGCTCCTACTGTTTTATTCTATTTAGTAGAAAAGGGAATAAACTTTGATTAAAAACATGCATCGCTCCTCTAGTGGAGTTATTCTGGTGAAACCTGCAATATCATTTACATAAATCATATCAAATCTGTTTTGTGTGTTAACTTGTCTGTCAAGCTGGTAAGATTATGGCTCCATTTAGAGACCTTAGTAGACCAGACACTTTTCATAAATTGGCACAACTGGAGCAGTATCATACGTACATCTGAGTCTTACTAGAGAAACAGAAGATGATAATACTTCAGAATCTCATACCAGATCTGTTTAATTTAATACTAGATTGTGGAAAAGTTGTAGGAAAAGTAATTACAGTTGTCAGTAATGGCAAGTGAATCCATGTTAGCATGTTATCCCATGATATTACATTTGTATTCATGAATGAGTATAGGGAGAAGAGTGATAGCAGTCTGAACACATATATGTAATAAAATAAGTAAATAACTGATTCTATAGAGTAATGAAACAAAAAGAGGAAGATAAATTAAATGACTGACTCCTAACATCTTCATCAGAACATATGCTCATCATTTAACCAGTAAAAATGGAATGAAATTAACACAATTAAAGATGTGAATTGAGTGAGCAGTATTTCAAGTCTTTTGAGCTGTGCAAAGATTGTTTTGAAGCTGGTCAGACTGGCCATTTGAATTTATTTCAAATCACCAGAATTGCATGTGGCAAATGAGAAGTCTAACTCACAGAATAGCTGTGAAATGGACCTCTGCCATTCATTTAATCTGAGTAGAGCAGGTGGCCCCAAACAGTAGCTAGACATCTTTGAGCATCAATAGGGCCTGGGCAAAGTGTGCCCATGTCTTGTCACTTTCACAATGAAAAAGTATTTTCATTGTGTTTGTATGTTCACACAGAATTTCTTGTATTTCAGTTTGTGTCAATTGCCTTTTGTCCTGCCAAGGGGGCTCACCTGAGAAGAGTCTGACCCTGTCCTCTTTATACTCCAGACACCTGGAGTCTGGAGACAGAAATCATGGAGACAGAAGCACCTCTATGGCTTCTATCTTCTCTGGGCTGAAACCTCCACCTGCATAAGAAATGCTTCAGTCCTTTATTCATGTTTGTAGACTTCCACTGAACTTGCTCCAATAGGTATATGTCTTTCTTGTACTGAGGAGTCCAAAAGTGGAAAAAAAAGAAGTCTGATCACAAACTCAGGTCATAGTTTGCACACATAATGAAGATGAAAAAAAAAAAAAAAAAAAGGAGAGGAAATGAATGTATGAAAAAAAATCTAGTCAGTCAATACAATTCTGCTTGCTTTTCATTAAGTGATGATTGAGCATTTTGGAGAGTAGGTTTTCTGACTAAAAGCTCACTGAGAGCATCTCCTAAAATAAATTTTGTTAATCTTAAAAATTTCCTAATATGTTATATACCAGTTACATAAAGCAGTTTCAGTAACTTAATTAGACAACTTGCAAGGGTGAGAAAAGGTCCTAAACAGAATTGTAGATAAAATAACTTCAGCCATGGATTTCTGGATGTCTATTTTAATATGTTTATCTGCATTATGCAAATACTGAACTACTCTTGTTGACTTTTAAGCATGTATTCATCTTTTTATGTTGCTAAGACAGAATTATCAAGCTGTCATGCAGATAAACAACTATTAACTCAAAATTTTAAGATTGCCCCAGGCAATCATACTGATGTGACAATGAGAAGCACACGTAAAATCATCACAACTGCAAAAGTCTCCTGCAACAACACAGTTCCTTTCCTATTAATTAGAAGAGCACAAATCTCACACCCCAAGATTTGTGAGTTCATATAGATTGAACTGATAGCTGCAGTTCTGAAAAAAGCATTAGACCCTTGGCAAAAGACAGTTTTCTCCAAATGCATTGAAGTGAGGGAAATAAAAGGTTCTTATGGTAGTACATTGGATATTTATAGCATGGGAAGACCTATCAAGTTAGAAGGGATAGGAAGAGAAGGTGAAAAAAGGATGATATTTGGAAGATGATGGACTTTTCTAATTTTTCTAATTTTTTTCTACTCTTTTCTATTTTTTTTCTTTTTTTCTAATCTAAGATTTTTCTAATTCTATTTGATGTACTTAATCAAAAAATCATGTCTGTGATAGTTGTTCTTATTGAGTAGGGATAGTATAAAAATCCTCTACAAATTCTCTAAAAGTACTAGTCGGCAAGTGCAGAGTCCTGCACTTGGGGAGGAATAACCTCAGACACCAGTACAGGCTGGGGACTGACCTTCTGCAGAGCAGCTCTGTAGAGCTCTGTGACGCTCTGGGCATCACAGTGGATGACAACTTGACCATGAAGCAGCAGTGCCTTGGTAGCCAAGAAGGCCAGTGGGATCCTTGGGTGCATTAAGAAGAGCGTCTCCAGCGGTCGAGGAAGGTTATCGTTCCCTTCTACTCAGCCCTCATGAGGCCACATCTTGGGCACTGTGTCCATTGCTGGGCTCCCCAGCACAAGAGGGATGTGGAGCTGCTGGAGAGAGTCCAGCGCAGGGCTACGAGGATGATCAGGGGCCTGGAACATCTCTTTCCTCCTAAGAGGAAAGGCTGAGACAGCTGGATCTGTTCAGCCTGAAGAAGAGAAAGCTGAAGGGGGACCTGATCAGTGTGTATAAATACCTCAAGGGTGGTAGTGAGGAGGAGGGGGCCGGCGTCTTTTCAGTGGTGGCCAGCGATAGGACTAGAGGAAATGGCAACAAACTGAAGCACCAACAGTTCCACAGAAACTTAAGAAAACATTTCTTAACAGTGAGGGTGACAGAGTCCTGGAACAGGATGCCCAGGGAGGCTGTGGAGTCTCCCTCTCTGGATATCTTTAAAACCCATTTGGACACAACCCTGTACCAAGTACAGGACACAAACCTGTACCCAGGTGACCCTGAGTGTACAGTGGGGTTGGACTAGATGATCTCTAAAGGTCCTTTCCCACCTTAATGATTCTACGATTCTATGATATGTATAAAAATAACAAGACCATCTATATATTAATGGAATGAAATTTTGTTATATAGTGCTATATGTGATATATGTCAGTCTTATCACTTGCATGAAGTGCTCCTGTATTTAGTAGTGAATGAACGAAACTTATGTTTTACTCAATCTTTTTGTTTTCAATGTTTTTAATGTAAGTATTAAAACTGAAAAGGCTTTTAATGTTTTGTGTGACTATTTGCTATATTTGATGTCCTTTCAGATATGTTGAGTGACAGCTGTAAGAAATACAGCTTTGAACCTTTTTTTCTACGAATTTATAGCAGACATTAGAATCAGGTGTACAAAGTAGATTTTGTTTTGCAGGAAAAAAAAAGCAAAAGAAAGTACTGAAGATGACAGAAACAGTTGCACAAAATTACTATGAGTCAGAAAGTCAAAATCAAAGTTCAGCAAGGCCTTGTCTCCCATTAGGTTAAATCTTTTACTGTCAATAAGCTGAAGTACCGTTGAGACACCTGTAGAGTATCCTGTAGAGTATCTCATGAGCTAGAAGCATTTTGTAATAAATTAAGTAAGTATCTATCCACATTTCTACAGACCACCAAATTAACCAGGCTGGATCAAAATTTCCTTCCTGACACTGTTATGTTCTTTATTAATCTTCTGTTTTTTTTTCACTACATTACTTTACTGGTTCTCCTTGATTATTTTTATGTTTCTTTTAATCTCTTCCGTCTGCAAATGTTGATGTACACAACACTGTTCAGATAAGTAATTGTTCTAATCTAGTAGATTGTAGTGTTGTAGTTGTTCTAATCTACAGTTATAACCCTTTTCTATAAGAGGAGAAATTTTCTTTTCTAGAGCAGCAAATGTAACTTAAAATCATTTAAGTCTGCAGAACAAAAACTGACCTCCCACTTTACTTGTCAATGATATAAATATCTGAATAAATGAAAATTTATACAGCAAATTTCAAATATGATCAGAACTTAAATTTAAGTAAGAATTTTTCATAAATTTAAGAATTTTCAGAATCCATAGTAAGAAAAATATTATGTGTTTATGGATTTTTTTTTCTGGTTTATTCTACCGGTTTATTCAAAAGTCATTAAATGCACTAGAAAAATTACTATAGAAGCCAGTGCATCTTTTATCAGTGCTTGGGACTGTGAAAAGGAATCTGCTTCTGTATTCCATGCCATCTTGAAAAATGAGTCATGAAGTTTTGATTCTTCAAGGTATCTGTAGTCTAATGAGTAAATCAAATGTTCTGCTGTGCGGAGACAAGAAGTTTCAAAAAGATTGCATGTATGCTGTAACTGCCTTCTGTTTCCTGAATTACGGAGGGCTTCGTAATTTACTTGCTGTACCTAGAGAAAGCTTATTTTTTATTATTTCTTTCAATGACGGATCATAGAAAGAATGATTCTAAAAACCTGATTTCCAAATTTGGAAGCTCAAGTGCATATTATAATTAGTCATATACAAATCCAAATACTAGCTAGGTTGATTAAAAAATGAAAACTAGAGGAACTTCCTATATTGGTATGACTACAGAAAATGAGAAACTAAAATGATGATGTCTCATCTTGCCCCTTTCCACTCTGGCTTAAATGTTTATAAATGTAAATACTTAAAAAAAAAAAAAGTAACAGTGATTTTATACCTGGACATATTATTCAAGTGTATTTTGTGCAGCTGACTAGTTATGTAAGTGGTTGCAAGCTCTGGAAATTTTATCAGAGTTTAGCATCCATTGATATTCATTGAATAACTTGTGTTTTCAAAATTTATTTACCACTTTGCTGATTTCTTTTTGTTTGTTTGTTTGAAATGTTGTCATCAGTGATTGTTTAGAAGAGAACTGAGTTAAGGTGTGATTTCTGAATAATAGATCATTTGAATATTATTCTTCAGCTTGGTAAATGGGTAAATGAGATGCATATAAAGACAATTAAATTTATGAAAATTTTCTAGAGAATTATTTTATTTATTATAAATATTATCATCATTAAATGGATTACCATCATTAGTATCTCAAAAATCCTTATCAATTTGAAAGCTTTATTCTGTTTCACAGATATTTTTATTTTACTGGATGAAAACTATTCCCTCAAACATATAAAAGTACTTTTAACTGTGACCATTACGTTTACAGGTCTATGCAAAGAGCTTTGATGTCTTCAGATAAAAGGTGGCAGTGCAGTATAAAGCGTTTCTCTTATTTATTTATTTATTAAGAAGTTAAACTAAATTTGTGAGAATTTAGTCTCTGAAGTGCTGCCAGGAATTTCCAACTTGTTCAAATTTGGAAAGCAAGTGCTGTTGAATAATACAGGATATACCATTCATGACTGGAGTGCAAAAGGCTAAATAATGGTGTCCTTAGTTTATGCTGAGAGCATACTTGCAGAACTAAGGGAGACAAATCATGGAACACTAATCCATTCGAGTAAAGATAACAAATTATATTTAGCTGTTAAGTTTAATCAGACAGAGATCTATGGTTTTTTTTTTTCTTTGATGTAGGTAATATAATAAGAATTAGAAATAATATAGAAATAGAATATAGAAATAATAAATTTGATGGAAAATTATGTAGATAAAATAGCCTTAGTAAAACATGCTCTATGCTGTTTCAAGTGGGAATATTATATATAAAGAAAAAGGCAAAATGCATATAGAGGGGAGAATAAAATGATGCTGATGTATCAGTCCTGCGTACATATCTTTTTTTATTGCCATTAAGAGGTGAAGAGATTAAAAAAAGAAAAAAGAAATGTTCATTTAGGAAATATTTAATATTGTGACTAATGTAAGCCTAGTATTTTGTAGAGAATAATTTACCACCTCCCTTCTCCATTTACATTTTTAGCTTCCTTCAATTGGCTTAAAAAATTGCAGGTTGTGTTCTTTCAGTTTTTTCCTAAGCCATTTTGAATCCTTCAGACTTGTGAGCTCAGCGAAAATGTTCTTCTGAGAACCTGTAATGATCACCTCAAAGTCAAACTAGAATTCTCATTCTGATTGACCTGTCAATACTTTTCAAATTCTAGATCTATAGAACAAAGTGTATCTTCACCTCATTTACCTTTTTTTTCACTGCATCTTTTTCATGTTTACTTTCAAATCTATCTTATTCCTAAACCTGTATCTTCCCTGAAGGGTACTTACCTTCCATTTAGGTTTGTACATATATTTAACTGACCTCTGTGCGTCAGGTCTCTGTTTATCTCCTGCTATTTGGCTTAAGTAAATAAATTCATGTAAATATAAAATAGTTGTCAATTGCAGACTGTGCAGGCTACCCTATTCAATATCTATTTTTACTGGAATAATTTTCCATTTAAGAGAGGTATTTAACATACCTTTCTGGGTGCTTTACTGTTAAACAAATGCTGACCATGGCTAAATTAATGTTTTCAACCTTTAATATTCCACATTGAAATATACATAAAAGGCTTTTTCTTTTTCTTTCCCACATGTGTGCAGAATTGCATCATGAGCTCATGTCTTCATTTAATTAAGTTCAGCCTGAATATTCTGTAGTTTGTAGAAGGTTTGGAACATCCTTGAATATCTAGAATCACCAGGCTCAAAGTAATCAAGGAATCTCAGGACTATAGGAGTAAAATAAAGAGTTTAATTTTGCAAACTCTCAGCAGATTATACCAAAATAGGAATCACAGGTTTCTCATGTCTCTCATAGCTTAGTTTACCTGCGGATATATTCTGGGCATGGATAAATCTACATACTACAGAAAGAGACTTCAGCTTCCTGACACTGGTTGGTGTTATATCTTTATTGAGTACCTCTAACTGACAACTTTGTAATAATCTGTCCATAAATGTCCATGAGCCAAGGTCGTAACTGTGTAGACAAATGAGGAGGTGAAAAATTGAGACAGAAGTATTGTTTGAATGGAAAATTAAAATCTTTTCTAATATTTAGATAAGTGTATCTTTTCCAA
>VZSG01000539.1:104663-120407 GCA_013398315.1 Nothoprocta pentlandii | reverse complement strand
AAGTTGTCATCGACGCACTGCAGAAACCTCCAGGACCATTTGTGCCTCGCTGTGCTGTCTCTCCAGCTGATGTCAGGGAAGTTAAAGTCCCCCATGAGAACCACGGCCTGCGACCATGAGGCAACTTCCAGCTGCATGTAGAAGGCCTCATCAGTTACCAGTGCCATGCTGGTTGTCATCAAAGATTTTTTCAGCTCCTCAAGATATACCATGTACAGCTCCAAGAAGCATTATAACAATGATGCTTTTATCTTGGTCCATTGGTTAAAAATGAAGGAATTTTACCCTTTATATATTTTATCCTTCTCATGGCATTGTGGTTGCTCATCAGTATATTATTAGTTCCATAGTGTGGGATCTCTGGCACAGAGAAAGTAATCATTGGTAAACTACAATGCAAAAGACTTTTTATTATACAAAGCAGGAAATCAAGCAGGATAGATGAAGAAAATAAAGTGTTATTCTGTAATGTGGAAAGAATGTTAGAGAAGTCTGGAAAGCTTGACAGAAAATTCATGAGAGTTATAATCCATCAAATGCTATATAAAGAGGTCAAAAATAAGAATACAAACTGTCTAATAAAATTCCTGAAATTTCATGTTGTTCAGTTTATTTCTATATGCTTTGACTTACTATATTATTTTTTTCATAGACTATTTTTAACTTTTAGAAGTATGCTTGGCAATACTTGGTTCTTATATGTGAATGCTTATACTTTAGCATTTTAACCAATGTAAGGTTGTTCTACTGAACTAAGTTTATTTCATACTAGAATATTCATAAACATTGTAGTAAATGTCATGTTGTTAAAATAATTTACTGTAGTGAACTCTGAGAACAGCGATGTTTTTCTTTACAGTGAAAAAAAATTGTTTTTACCTTCTTTTCCTTTTCCATCTTTAGTTTTAGTAATTAATCAACTACTCATCTTTTTAATAAGAATGTGAAAATTTTATAAGGAAAAATATTTTTTTCAGCAACTCTAGTGCCTTTAATAAAAACCAACTATTATTTTATTGAATAAAATTATAATCCAGCAACCTAGAATTGTACCAAAAATCTACTGCATTGAACATGTTTTCACAATGCAGAATTCACTTTACTTTGGTGAGAACTCAACCAAAACTATAAAATTTGCCTCAGCAATGGAGATGTACCTGCAATTCTGCGTGCGTCCATGTGCAAGGCTTCTGTTATAAGTTATAAGTAATCACTTAGTAAGTATGAGTACTGCATATACTATCTACATTCCCTAATTTAGATTGTAAATATTTTATTATTTATGAAGGTTTTAGTCTTGTATTTGAACTGAAGAGAGTCTGTTGAATAAAATGTATGCAATTATCACCACTTTGGGATACTTGGATACTCTTTTTTTTTTTTTTTTTTTTTTTTTTTTTTTTTTTTTTTTTTTTTTTTTTTTTGCCGTAATGATCTCTTGAAAATACTTTCTGCATCTTGCTTTAGGAGAAGTTTGAGATAGAACAACAAATCTTTTGGAAATTTGCCATTGTTCTTATTGCAGTTCATATTTCTTTAGAATTCAATTTATGATTAATAAATACTGAATAGTTAATTAAAGTTACTTCTCCATGGATTTGGGAATGAAAAAGCTTATTAATGCAGAATATATCCGTCTCTGAAATATAGTTGCTTTTTTTTTTGAAATAAAAATTTGAAAATAAGCTGAAGAAAAGAAGGAACTGACTTTTTCGATCTAATTCAGGGCTAACCTCAAGGGTCAATGCTACTTGAAGACAAAGACCCAGTATGTTCTGAATTCTTTAGGTATGTTCTCAGATATTTTAATATCTCATTATTACTTTACAGACTGATTAATAATATCTGTCACTTTAAATCACATTATTTTATGTAATAAAAATATATGCTAAAATGTCTCAGATCATTTAGTCTATGGTGAATGTTCAAACCTTATCTTTTTCACTTCAGAAACTAGAAAATGTAATAAAGCCACCTTCCTGCAAAGGTACTATTTAATCATGAATTGCACTATACAGGTGCCAGTATAATAGCTGTCTTTGTGACACAGTTTCTTTCATTTAGGAGGTTATAGCACATACTAGAGATGGGATTTAAGAGAAGTTACAATCACTCTACATATCTGTAGTCCATGCTGTCTATAAATGTCAGAATATAATGCAACTTAAATTCCTGCTAAGAGTCTGTAGGAGGTTATATTCCCCTGAATCATAAAAATCTGTATTCCAAAATACTTCAAAGTGCTATATATTTTTTAAAAGCTATAAAACACTATTTTCTTGATAAAGATTTTTACTGAAAAAGTGCCTTGTTGAAAACAGTCTCTACTGACTGCACCAGCTAAGTCTGTCTGTAATGAATGCACTGGAAATGTGATCACATCTCCTACTAAGGTTTTGGACCTCAGGAATTTAAAATTGTTTCTAGACTACAATTTCAGGTCTAAGTGCAGGATTATACCCAAGGAAGTCTTTAATTAGGTGAGAATAGGTAGCTGTCTAGCTGTGGCAGCCTGCAGTTCATCTTTAGTTTACTTATGTTGCACACCATTCTCCTTTCTGTATTCCAGATAAGGAATTATCAAACCTAAGATTAAGTTACAAATTCATTTACCTGCTGTAATTAGACTTGCCAGATCTTTTCCACTACATACTAAGAAATATGGAGGTCTTGATCTTCCACAGAGCTGATGTATAACTTTTTCCAGGGATTGACTTGTAGTAACTGGAAAACTTGTAGTCCAATTTTCCTGGAAAAATTAGCACCTTTTCTTAAATTTATAGAGAGATTGAGTTTGAGTTCATCTTATTTTGTGATAATCACTTAGACTAATTGTATATTTTATAAAATGTAATTCTTTCCTCTTGCAAAATGAGTTTTGTATTCTGTAAAGATAACATCTGTAGAAATGGCCATAGTAACCTCTTGGTGGGGAAGAGAGGATAGGAAGAAAGGGACACCAAAAATCTCCAGCAGTAAAATTTCCTTTTCCCTGCTTAATGAATGCTTGAAGAACATGGCAAAATAAGGTCTTGCTCCTGATATTCTCTATGCCTCTCTCTTTCTTCTTTCTTTAGACTGTATCTCCAATATCTTATGCTCACAGAGAAAGACCATCAGTTTGAAATATTCTGGTGAACCTGCAATTAATTTCCAAAATATTAGGATAGGAAAAAGTAAGTAGACACTTTTTCAATCCAAATTTGAGATTTCTTAATTTTTAAATTATTGTGACTTCTTATTGTGAGATATTACATACTGTGATAATACATTCATGTCTAAATAGCAAAAAATCCCTTACTATTACTGACACTCAGAATGCATTTTTTTTTAAATGTTTATTTGATAAATCTTTTCCATTTGGTCTAGACATGACTTTAAATTTCATATGTTTTCCATCTCAGAAGAACATTGTGATTGTTGATAATATTTGTCTTATAGATCATACTTTATTCAGGATTTGGTTATAAATAAGCTGTAAGGTATTACTTTATGATCAAGTTTTAGAAATGAATTTTCAGCCACTTAGATTAGGGGTACATTTGTTCATGGCTTTTAATTTTCCCTTGTCTCAAAATTCATCTTAAGCAATCCCCAAGACAGCAATATCCTATCCTATCCTATATACAAGCAACTTTACCATCTAAGCATCATTCATAGAACCTTTAGGACCATAGAAAGGAGTCAAAAGCACAAGTGTATTGAAAGTTTCAGAGCACTTAACTTAAATGCTTGGTGTAAATGTGTCCTTTTTTTTTTTTTTTTTTTCCTGTTCTTTAGCTTGAATCTGATATGTGGTTTGTTTCCCTCATTTTCTTGGCTATGAAATGTATTGATCTAGTTCCTTGTTAAAAGTAAACCCTAAAGGTCATCATATATTCCTTTTCAGAATCTGAAATTTGCTAACAATTGTTAAGTACACATTTTGCCATACATTTTAGGGTCTTATAATCTATAGGTGGCCTTCTTCCAACTCTACTTGAATTTGATAGAAGCTAACAGCTTTCAGGATAAGGTTAACAGCTGCTTAATGCAAGGTACTGTCTGAATTACTTTCAGCCCCTACTTTCTTTGATCTGTTTTCTGAATAGTGCATAGACTAAAATAGCATTAAAGGTCTTTAAATACTACTTTTTTTTTGGAATATAAACCCTTTGTTCTTAATCTTTTTATTGATTTGTTTTTCTTTTAATGTTTTTCTTCTTCATGATACAAAGCACTTAGAGACTTTTCTGTGAAAGGTGCTATAAATAATGAAGTCGTTAGAGGGCTGGTATAGACAGTTGAAATACAAAAATTCTGCAAAGGTCAGATGACTTCAGTAGTCTTCTGTAATCTTCATACTGCAACCTTAAAGTGCACCTTACCTTTCTGCATGAGACCATTCTTTCCCAGACAGCTAAATTCATATAATTTTCCTGGCTGATGTCAGAGAAAGCAATAGATTTTTATCAAAAGCAGTATTTTTTAACCTTTTCAGGAAGTATTCATTGTTATATTAAATATTTGATATTTGTTAGTAATAACAAAGACAAATTCAGCAAAGTTCATATTTAGGTTTAATATATGCATAACTGACATACTGAAATGTTTAAAAATAAACTTATGAGTGGGTTCTAATAATAACAAACTTTTTTTTTTTTTTTTTTTTTTTTTTTTTTTTTTTTTTTTTTTTTTGTCTGGAACTCCCTGAGTTAACAGAAACTTCTAGATGGCATGGTAAATGGAGAAAAAAATCTGGGTTTGGAGACAGCACTTTGAAAACACAGTATCATTGAACCTATTTTGTTATTCCACTCCTGCCACACTCCTGACACAGGTCTTAATTTTGAATTACTAGCTGTAGGAAAGATTACCTAGATCAACTACCCAGGAGGGTTCTGATAATTCACAGCTGAGAAGTGCTTATTCTAGACATATATGAAAGTATATACGAATACTTTTATCATACTAATACCATATCTACCTAAATATGCACACATTTTTCCTATTTAATCTACTGCATTTCTTATAACTCAAGCTATGCAATAGTCATGCAGAACTTAGGTGATGAAAATTTCCATGTGTAAATTTACATTCATCTTCATAGCCATTAAATATTCTGTTTATTGAAAATGTAACAGTATAAATTATTTTACAGGATGTAGAATAGTTTCTAGCATCTTATACTTCAAGTTAGATGAAAGATTACCAGTAACTGACTTATTTTTACTCCAGTTTGAACTTGTGATGAAATTCAACATTCAGAAGTTGTATATCTTCAGTAGTTATAAAGCTTTCATTATAGAAAACAGCAGTAAGAAAACAAGTTAATAAAGACTATATTTTCTTTAAAGTGAAATAGCTTTCTATTTCACTTCATCAGTGAGTATTTTGCAAGAAGGAAATTCTTCACTAATTAGATGTTGATTTTTTTTTTTCCTAAAACCAGTACTTCATTTTAAGGAAGAGATCTTGAAAGAAAACTCCTCAGATTGTACATTCCTTTAATATTCCTCTCTTGGTAACAATCTCTATTGTCTTCTTATCCAGTGAAAAGACCTTTACACTTTTATCTTGATAAAGGAGTCATTTCTAAAATGATACCTCACAATGATGACAGGTATCATTTAATGAATGCTTCTTTTTCATACTGCTCACTTCTGTTGTTGGAGAGCACAACTTTCTTAAAAGTTAGAAATGTTTGATTTTTGTGGAAATAATATCTAATAGGTGAGTGGACCCAAGCTATTTTTTCCCACTGAAGAAATATTTATTTTACATTTATAGAAGAATGACAGGCATCACATCAGTTAATGAGCAATGTGAGTTGTTCTCTGAATATGTTTTGTACTTGTACAGATTTTGATAGAGCTTCACACTATTACTCCTTGAATAGTCTCAATGACTGTGAGACTAGTGAAATAGAGTGTTACTCAGTGGAAATTACCAACACCACTGATCTGTAGTGTGAAAGCCTCTGTTTAATGTTTTAAAGAAATGTGTTAAGAGTTTTCACAGATTTTGAACTTCTTTTAACTATTCTTTTAACTAATCATGAGGACTCTGGATATTCATTAGAAATGACTGAGGGTTTCTCCTGTTCTTGTAAACCATCTGTCTTGTGTTAACACTGATAAAAATGGTGTCTATTTGAGAGAGTGTTTTTTTTGTAAAGTATATAGAAATATTGAAAACCACTTACCCTTGAATATCATTATAGTTCTGATACATCTGGCATTGCCTTAAGATCACATCTTATATTTGGTTAATTCTGAAGTCATGTTAATTCTTCAGCCATGTTAAAACAAGATCCCACAAATGGTTTTCTGTTTCACGAAAAATTACAACAACAATGAAGTAAGCTGTAAGTTTAACAAGTACTCATTGATATTCCCATTTATGAAAGTTTCTTGTCATTTTAAAGATCCTTAATTATTACAAGTTATGCTGTTTTCCTATCATGATGAGAAGAGCCTGTAGGCAAGCAGGAAATTTTATTATGAAGGGGAAAGATAAGAATGTCATTACTTAGAAGTCATGACACAAGTTGCAAGTGTATGGCAGTGATTTTTCTAAATAATAAATTCAATAATTTAAAACTACAACTGGCTCTTAAAGTAGCTCCTAAAAATCTATTTAAACAGTTGAGTAGCACAAGCACTGTGATGGGATAAGAAATCCAAAATACATTTTGCAAATCTAGTTTTATGAAGAGTTATGAGAAGATTAAATGAAGGCTGTTTGCATTTATATTTTGACATATATCAAATTAAATGTTCTGCAAAAATGCTTTTATGGTTTTCAGTTTTCCAAATCATTAGACTAAGAAATTCAGATAGCTTATTCATTATGATCATTCATTTGACAGAAGGGATTGTGCAGATGAGTGCCAGTCAAAGATATAAAGCTGTTAAAAAGTCTGTACTAATCCTTACTCCCGAAGAGGTGAGTAGTGTCTGTAACTGTTACCTAGTGAAATGATGATAATAACTTGAATTCAAGGATATGGAGAAATTGGAGCAGATAATTAAAAAAAATGAGAAATAATAATATGTGCGCAGAAAAGATAAGATGGGTCTGTGGCTATGACCACCAGCAGTATGGGATGAAAATTCATGTAACTATGACTCTGAAAGAGATTGTAAGCTTGTTCCTATGCAGCTCTATGCAGCTGTTTTATTTATTTATTTATTTGTCTTCTTTCTCAGAGTTACAAATCATATATTAAGCACTGAGTTAACATTTAAGAATCTAGCCAAAGATTTCAATGAAATTCCTTACAACAATGCCAGACAGAAAATTCTTGTTCCTTTTGGATGTTTATCTAGAACCATTAATACTCATGGCACAACTGAGACCTCAGTGGGGCTTCTCCAACTCTTCTCATGTTGCATGGCCACCTAAACAAAAACTTTTGAATCACAGGACCATTACCTTTGAAGAGCTTAATCCATTAAAAAATACATTAATACAAATTCGTAGAATCACAGAATCATAAAAACTGTTAAGGTTGGAAGGGACCTTTAGAGATCATCTAGTCCAACCCCCCTCCACATGCAGGATCACCTAGAATACGTGGCACAGGGTCATGTCCAAGTGGGTTTTGAAGATCTCCAGAGAAGGAGACTGCACAACCTCCCTGGACAGCCTGTCCCAGGACTCTGTCACCTTCACTGGTAAGAAGTTTTCCCTTGAGTTCCTGTGGAACTTTTGGTGCTTCAGTCTGTGGCCATTTCCACTAGTTCTATCAGTGGCCACACAGACAAAAGGCCAGGCCCATCCGTCATCATTCCCTCCCCTGAGGTGTTTATAGGCACTGATCAGGTCCCCCCTCAGCCTTCTCTTCCTCAGACTGAACAGACCCAGCTCTCTCAGCCTTTCCTCATAGGACAGATGTTCCAGGCCCCTGATCATAATCAGCAGCCCTGTGCTGCACTCTCTTCAGCAGCATCCACATCCCTCTGAGCCCAGAATCAGACACAGTACTCCAAAACTCTGCTGTCTTTCAAAATGACTGGAATATACTGGAAATTATTATTGGGGAAGTATGGGTGTTATGTTTCGGGCTGCCCATATTTGCTTTGTTGTTGTTGTTGTTGTTTCAGATATTTATTTAGTTTAATTTTGTAATCATATCACTATGATAATTAGAGCTCCTATCTGTAATGAGAAGCTTTCCTTCTATATATGAAGGTTCAGTCAAACGTATAATCTCTTTTTTTTTTTTTTTCATAGTGTCATTCTGTTTTTTGTCTGCTTTTTAAATTAAGTTTTACAAATACAGAAATCTTGTTTGGCCTCTGTAAGCATGTTGAAAAAAAACCCACACCTTAGATTATGTAATCTACTAAAGGGATTTGGGAAGAGAATTTAGATGAGATTTTGGATTAGGTTTAGTCAAAAATATTTTACTTCCCTTTCACAGTACTCCTTATCTGTTCAGATTTGTTTCAGATAAAAAAAAATCACCAAACCATAGTGTATATTTGTCTAAGTGACATGAGATAAATTTGGGGTTTTTTTTGCTAATTTCAAGAAGAAACTGAGCCATGTCTAATTTATGTAGTCATAAAGGAATACTAGATTTTCCTTTTTTATGTGTACAAAAATTCTTTTGTTTAACATGCTTACGAACCAAAGACTGTTGAAAAGAAAGAATTTTTAATGATCAGTAGAAATATGTAGTAAAAGCATATAACTGGAAAATATGTGTGATGCAATTAATATTTGTGCATCTTTTCCCATTTTTATATTAATGTACACAAGCACATTGATATATATATCTAAACACAAAAATTTCAGAAGATAACATTTAAAACATTTCAAAGTAAACAGAATAAAGAAGTCAAGAAATCATGATAGGACAGCAAACATTAGGGGAAGAGAAAGCATCACATGCTGAGAATAGAGTCAAATAAAAAAAAGGTTTGGCCTAAGTTAGCAAACATGGTATCTGAAAAGGAATATTGTGGATTACTCTTCTGAAAATATTAGGAAGAATCAGAAGAGTTATGTTACAAAAGTTGATGTTGGAGTTAAGTTCAGTATGTCTGCTCTATTCAGATATTGCTGGAGAGTTGAGGGAAACACTTCCACTGATCCAAAACTTAATTGAAAAGGCTTTTAAGCAGAGTGTGACCTAGTCTGGGGGCAGAGTTACAGAAAGGATGACCTGCTGTGTGAATTAGGATAATAACTGAGAGAGGATGCTAGAAGTAGAAATGATGTTCTGAATCTCAGTTTGATTGTGCTACAAATTAAATAATTATACTTAGTCTTAGCCACAGAACAAATGAGATCTTTCTTTAAATTTGAATCTTTTAAAAATGTTCAGAAGTCTATTGCTAACTTTCAGTGGAAGAACAGCTATGAGATTTACAGACAAAAGTAAGCTTAGTCTGTAAGCGGGTAAGTGCTGTGGGTACCTCTGTAGGTTTAGTATAGAGTGCTGCAGTGTCTAGGCAGCAAAATGCTTCAGAAACACTCTCCTTTTTCCATTCTCCTGGCAGAAGAGAAAACAACATAGGATCCCTCACTTCTTATATTGGAGGTGTTTTAGGTATCAATTGCCTGTGGCTTTATTAAGAATTTTGGCTTTGCTTTAAATTTTTTTTAGCAACAGAGATGTTGGCTGGAAAGTCAACTTGAGGAAGGGGAAGTAAGTAGTTCGCTCTGGATATACATCTCCTAAAGTTTCTCCTTTTCATCAAGATATTATACGATCTGTATTCAGATCTAATAAATATACCTGTTTTTTGAGTTAATGAGGACTTAAAACTTCTGCAAAACATGTGAGTTTGATCTAATACTTACTTTCCTGATAAAGGAGAACAAAGCGCAACAGCTCTAAACAAAACAGTGTCATTGTGATTTGACAGTTTCAAATATGTCTGAATCCCATTTGCAGTTGAGAAAATTATTTGAGAAATACTTGAATTATCTGTAGTATTACCAGGCTGTTCTGATAAGTAAATAGAGCACATGTCTTGTGTTTGATATAGTGACTGCAAGTGATCAGTTACACAGAAGTAATGCAGCTTGTGGTATAACAATGCAGATGATGACAGATTGAAGATTCGTGGTCTGTCATTTCTTTTTGTTTCTAAGAAAATAAAAACTCTGAATGCACATCTTTGTGTGAATATTAAACTTAATAGTGTGTGTCCAGCACTTACATGAGCATCTCTGTTCTTCTTGCAGATCTCAGTGCCTCACTCTACTGTAATATTGGAAAAGAACATTCGTTCTTTTCTACTACAAACTGACAAAAGGTACTTTCAGAAATGAGTGCTCAATAATAGTGTGGTATTGTTTATAATCCAGGTTTTCAAAACTGATTTTCTTTTCTCATTCCAATTAATATTTGTGTTGCCGTATTATGTAGCTGTCCAAATCCTAGCAAAACAGAGAAAAATGTATCAGTGTTCTTCAGCTACATTTCAGAACTTTCCAGATAGATAGCACTAGTGAAATAAGGTACATTCCTCTCTAAATTTTATAGAGTAGTGTGCAATTGAAACAATTTCAGTGGTCTTATAAGAACAGAAGTTAGCTGAGGCTGACTGCCAGAAGATTATCTAATCTGTGAATGTTTTGCATATATTCAGTGTCATATGCTTGCTTCATCAAAAAGAATATCAAATACATTTGGTGTGAGCTGTGCTTGGAAGGCATTCCTGGAACAAAACAAACTTTGGGATAACTGTACTGTTCACAGAACTGCTGCTGTAGAGATAGGTGAAAGTATTAGAAGGTATGTTGCAAATGAATCATTTAAAGTGGAAAATGTATCTTGGTACGTTAAAAATTAAAGTAACAAAAAATAATAAGAACTCTAAATCTCAATTAAAATTGAAAGAATTTTCTTCTAATGTCCTTCAGGAATTTATGACTTTCTCTTAGACACTGCTGTCTCTCATGGCTGGAGCAATATACCAATGTCTGTACCAATGCTAAGGACTATAGGATGAACTGCAGTTAAGTATTTGATTTGTGGTTCTGAAACAGTGAAGACTTGTATAAGCATACTTCAGCACATGAGGCTCATTTTACTTATGTAAAACTTATCAGAAAGACTATAAACTTGACTTTTTCTTTTCTCAGATTGCATCCGTTGTTCTTACATTTCATCACTGGAAGGTAAGGTTTTTCCCCAGAATATGATGAGTCACCTAATGAGTGTCTTTATCTGGTAAATTCTGTAGCTAACTGATTGCTCTAAAAGCTTTCAAGTAAAGTTCATTTAAACTTGTAAACAAGTCAGTGCATTTTGGGAGATAAAATAAAGATGTGCCTTAGAACACATCATCCTGGAAGCAAAGGGTCAAAATATTTCTGTGGCAGGTTTTAGTCAAAAGATTCTGGTACAATAGCTTTAATAATGCCTTCCCCCTAAAATTCTGTCTTCAGCTATCTGATTATCCTTCTTATATTACTCCTCGTTTAAGATCTTGTGATCCACCCTTTCCTCAGGGCACTATCTGTAACTTTTGTCTGCTTTCTGCTCTTATTTTTAATGTCTAGCAATTTCATATGTCACATCCAGTACTTCTGCATGTGCTATGCAGTTAGCTATACCTCAGGCCAGGCCATACTTATTTCCCCTTCTCTCTCCCTCCTTCTATCTCTCTCTCTTCCTCCTTCTGTCTCTCTCTCCCTCCTTCTCTCTCTCTTCCTGCTTCTTTCTCTCTCCCTCTCTCTCTCTCTCTGCCTCTGTCTCTCACTTCTCCTCTTTAAAACTTTCATTTCTATATGTAGAGAATGAGGTAATTTAGTGGAAATTGAATTAGTGGAAGATATTTTTTTTAAAAAAATTAAGCAGTAATGCAGTGATTAGACCTACATATATCTCTGTGAAACTGTAACATAAATAAAATAATAATGGTTATCTGTATCTAACCCATTCTCTTGTATTTGACAATGAGTCATAGTGAATGTGAAGGAAAGCAAGAAAGACTGAGAAAATATTATGTAGTTCCTAGTTCTTAGTCTCCAGTAACTTGTGGCATGGGAACTCCCCAAGGCAGAGGTAGTGTGTTATGTTTAGTAGCTTATTCTTTCTTGAACTCTGCTTTTTTGATAACTCTGACAGTATTTGCAATATGTGTCTGAAGATCCACCTCCATTTCTGTCGTACCTACTTTCAGAGATTACTCTTTTTAGAACATACCAGAGAGCTTCAGAATTCTTTGCCATAGATTGTAGGAATACTTTAAACATTGTGACTGGTTAAAGTAACTGGGCAAATTAAGGGAAAGGAATTTTAAGAGCTATTAAACTGTTAGTACTACTTTTAAGTGTGTAAGCTACAAATCAGTGCAAGATCAGAGACTTGGAAAACATTGAATTACTTGGCATTTTTTCTGAAGACTGTCTGGGATTCTAAATTTGGTGAGCCTAGATGACCTGATTTAGTATAAACCCATAGCCATAATTCTACCGAAAGATGGTGAAGATAGTTGTTCATTATCTCAGTTGTTTAGGGTCCTTTCACTCCTGTTGTCTTACCTTCCTCCACCATCTTCTATTTCAAACTGGTTAATTGAAGTAAATGCAATTCTGTTTCTATGCATGACTTTTCTTATTTACGATCCGCAGTGCTGGCCTCTCTTATTTTTGTTCTAGTTATCTTTTTTTTGGTAGGGACAGGAAAAAAATGTGTAAGCTGTGTAAGTTATTCAATATGCAGGTGGTAGAAAAAGTGGTAGAAAAGTGAAGCCTAAAGTGGAAAATGGGAAGGGAAGAGATTGCCTTAAAAAAACTCCCAACAGATTTTTTTTCAGTCAATGTTAGATAAGCAGATGCCAGCAATTGTTAGATGTGCTAGCAGAGGCATGCATTAAAAATCTAATATTAGATGAGCCAGTGCCACTTTTATTCAATAAACCAGCTGGGATTTACATAGTAATCTGATGTAAAAGGCAGCTTTTCTACCTCAGTTACTTATACCAATGAAGAACAAACCCTCCAAGTTCCAGATACACTGTAGATTGAGAAAATGCTTTCAGAAAATAACTTTCAAATATTAAACATTACTTTTGCTGTTAGAATTACTAAAAGGTGTAGATACTCCATATACAGAGATTCTCTCCATAGCTGTGAAATGTTGCAGTTTGAAAGCCGTAGTGGTGATGGCAAGGGAAGGAGACATCAAATCAGAATCAGATTCACAAACAGTCCATGGACCATAGGTCCGATCGCCTTCCTAGGAGTGAATTAAGTTCCCAAATAGTGTGATCAACTATAAGCTCAGTTCTGGCAGTATCAGATTGACAAACAGTTTGTCAACTGTAGGTCCGATCGCCTCCCCCCTAAACAAGTAGTCAAGTTTACAAACAGTGTGATTTATTCAAATGCAACATTTACAAAGCAGGTTTCGGATGTCATTATAGGAAATTCTCTACTACAGCGTGGGGTTTTTTAGATAGCTCTGATGTACAAATGTGCAATCATCACTCACCTCAGAAGATGGGAGAGGACTCTCAGATCTTAGTCTTCTCAGGTGGCATCTCAACCCGAAGGGAGGGAAGGGGGATCAGTCGGTCAACTGACCCAAGAGTTACGATAGATTCTTCCCTCCATCCTCTTCATCCTTAGCTCACCTTTTATACTTTTTTTTATGTTTAGGTGGAGCTTGAGTGACTAGAGTCATCCTTAACATCGCTATTGATTGGTGAAAAAGTTTCTCTCTTTCATTTAAAGGTACACTCAATTGAAAATCTAGAGCGCATGCTCAGTGATGGGTGGTCGTACCTTGGAGGTGGGTAACTTTTGGGATGGAGGTGTGTTCTGGCATTATAATGAGTGTATAATGAGCAAAGTTCAAGCAAAGTTAATCCGAAAGGAGTGATTTGCCACTTTTTCTGTCTCAGCACTGGACTTTCCTTGTATGATAGATGCTCTAGTCGTTTAATCATCTTTGTCACTCTATGCTAGACCCTCTCTAGAAGCTCCAGATCCCTCTTATACTGGAGAGCCCGGAACTGCACACAGTACTCCAGGTGTAGCCTCTCCAGAGCTGAGGAGACGGGCAGGATCCCCTTCCTCAACCTGCTGGCGCGATTCCTCCTAATGCAGGCCAGGATCCTATGGTCCTTGGCCATGAGAGCACACTGCTGCCTCATGGCTATCTTGTTGTCAGTCAGGATTCCCAGGTCCCTCTCCGTGGAGCTGCTCTCCAGAAGGTCCCCGCACTTGTCCTTGTTGAATCTTATCAGGTTCCTCTCTGCACAATTCTACATCTTCTCTAGGTCCCTCTGAAAGGCAGCATAACCCTCTGGAGTGTTGCCACTCCATTCAGTTAGGTATCACCTGCAAACGTGTTCAGGGTGCCCTCTGTGCCCTCGTCCAAGTCATTGATGAACATGTTGAACAGCACTGAGTCCAGTACTGGCTCCTGGGGGATACCACTGACCACAGGCCTCCAACTAGACTCCGCCTCGTTTACCACGACCCTGCCATCGATCCTGCAATGACCTCTGCCATCCAGGCAGTTCTGCAGACTTCCCCTTTGTGAATCCTTGCTGACTACTCCTGATCATCTTGTTTTCCTTCACATGCCTAGAGATGCTCTCTAGGATGAGCTGCTTCATCATCCTTCCAGGGATGAGACTGACCAGCCTGTAGTTTCCCAGCTCCTCCTTCTTGCCCTTTTTAAAGACTGCAGTGATATTGGCTCTCTACCAGTCCTCTGGAACCTCCCGCTCTCTCCATGACCTCTCGGAAGATGATGGAGAGTGGCTGAGCAATAACCTTCTCCAATTCCTTTAGCATCCATTGCATCCCATCCGAGCCCACAGATTTATGGGTGGCCACTTTGCCTAGGTAAACCCTAACCCAATCCTCCTCAACCAATGGAAGGTCTTCCTCTCACACATTACAGAATCACGGAATCACAGAATATTCAAGGTTGGAAGGCACCTCTAGAGATCATGCAATCCAACCTTCCCGCTCAAGCAGGGACACCTAGAGCATGTGGCACAGGGTGGCATCTGGGCGGGTTTGGAAGACCTCCAGAGAAAGAGACTCCACAACCTCCCTGGGCAGTCTGTTCTACTGCTCTGTCACCCTCACAGGAAAGAAGTTCTTCTTCATCACCTGGAGATGGAACTTCCTGTGTTTCAGCTTATGCCCATTTCCCCTCATTCTGTCACTGGCCACCAATGAAAAGAGCTTGTCCCCTTCTTCCCTGCATTCTCCCTTCCTGAACTTATACACGTTAATCAGATCCCCTCTCAGCCTTCTCTTCTCCAGAGAAAACAGGCCTAGTTCACTCAGTCTCTCCTAATACGAGAGAAGTTCCATTCCCTTAATCATCTTAGTTGCTGTTCTCTGGACCCTCTCAAGAAGCTCCACATCCCTCTTATACTGGGGAGCCCAGAATTGCACACAGTGCTCCAGGGGCGGCCTCCTCAGAGCTGAGTAGAGGGGCAGGATCACCTCCCTTGACCTGCTGGCAACACTTCTCCTGATGCAGGCCAGGATCCCATTGGCCTTTTTGGCCACGAGGCCACACTTCTGTCTCATGGTTAACTTAGTGTCAACCAGGACTCCCAGGTCCCTCTCTGTGGAGCTGCTTTCCAGCAGGTCGAGCCCTAATCTGTACTGGTGCCTGAGGTTATTCCTCCCCAGTTGCAGGACCCTGCACTTGTCCTTTTTAAACCTCATGAGGTTCCTCTCTGCCCAACTCTCCAGCCTGTCCAGGTCCCTCTGGATGGCAGCACAGCCCTCCGGAGTGTCGGCCACTCTACCCAGCTTGGTGTC
>VZSG01000539.1:76203-104211 GCA_013398315.1 Nothoprocta pentlandii | reverse complement strand
CATATGCCTGGAGATTCTCTCTAGGATGAACTGCTCCACCACCTTTCCAGGGACAGAGGTGAGGCTGACCGGCCTATAATTGCCCGGCTCCTCCCTCCTGCCCTTTTTGAAGACTGGAGTGACATTGGTTCTCTTCCAGTCCTCAGGCACCTCCCCTGCTCTCCAGGACCTCTCAAAGATGATGGAGAGAGGCTGAGCAATAACCTTGGCCAGTTCCCTCAGCACTCTTGGGTGCATTGAATCTGGGCCCATACATCTGTGGGTGGCCAGTTTGCCTAACCCAGTCCTTCTCAACCTGTGGAAGGTCTTCCTCTAGCCCATTTGTATCTCTTCCACTTGAGCCCTGCAGATTGTGGGGGGTCGCTTTAGCAGTAAAGATAGAGGCAAAGAAGGCATTTAGTAACTCTGCCTTCTCGGCATCCTCCGTCACCAAGGCCCCTTCCCCATTCAGTAGTGCACTAACATTTTCCCTTGTCTTCCTCTTGCTATTGACATACTTATAGAAACCCTTCCTGTTGTCCCTGGCATGCCTTGCCAACTCTACTTCCACCCGGGCTTTGGCCTTCCTCATTTCTCATCTGCATTCTCTGACGATGCGCCTGTATTCCTCCCACGTGGCCTGTCCCTTCTTCCACAAACTGTACACTCTTTTTTTCTCGTTCACTTTGCCCAGCAGTTCCTTACTCATCGATACAGGTCTTCTGCCCCTCTTACTCGACTTCTTTTTTTGTGGGAATACACCGATTCTGAGCTTGGAGGAAGTGGTGCTTGAATAATAGCCAGCTCTCCTGGACTCCCTTTCCTTCTAGGACCCTAGGACTCCTCTACCTCATCTTTTTGTCCTGTCTTTCCTGAAAAGCCTGAAGCCCTCTATGACCACATTCCAGTCATGAGAGCTGCCCCACCTTGTCTCAGTAACTGCAATGAGATCATGGACCTGCAATCACACATGTATCTCCAGTTCCCCTTGTTTATTCCCCATGCTGCATGTGTTTACATAAAGGCTTTGAGTTGGGCTCCCAATGTTTTCCTCATTCTAGCTGGAGCAGCTGCAGCTTTTCTATGGGGGCCTTCAGAAATTCTCATATTTTGCCATTTAGCCTCTTCAGGCTTAGGGCCCCTTTCACAGGTTATGGTGTTAGGCAGCTGTGAGTGGCGTGACAGGCCATTGCCTTCCTTATCACCCACTTTCCAGGTATTTCCCCCTGCTCTCTCGAATGTAGTTTAAAGCCTTCTCTAAGAACCCTATAAGCCAGGACCCAGGATACCCCTTTGAGAAAGATGGATCTCATCAGATGCCATTGTCCCTGGTGCCATGTAAGGCTTTCTGTTACTGAAGAAACCAAAGTTGTGTTGATGACGCCAACCACAGAACCACCTGTTGGTGGACTGTATCCTCCTGTTTCTTTCTGTATTGCTGCCAGCACCAAGAAGAATGGAAGAGAATATGACCTGCGCATCTGAGTTCCTGATTGTTTGCCTCAATTTCCTAAAGTCCCTTTAGATTGCCCTCAGGTTATGTGTTGCTGCTTTCTCTCCTCCCACATGTAGGACCATCAATGGACAATAGTTTGTGGGTCTCTTCAATTTTAAGACAGGTCTGGGCCTCTTCTGTTCAAAATGGTGTTAAATATTTATATTTTTGACTTCATATGCTTAATAAACTCATGTCAGATAACATTCAGAATACAAGTTCTACTGGATCTTTTTATGTATACAGACTCTGGTCTATATATGTGTATATAGAGATACAAATCTTTACAGTTTACAGTTTTCACAGAAGATAAAAATTCAGCAACTCACTCATGGAAAACTGATGTATTTTGTAAAACTACATACTTTCCTCTAATTCATGTATATTTCAAATCCTAGGAGAATTGCTTCTTAATATAAAATTAAAACAAAAACAAAAGAGCAAAACCCCCTGATAAACTTGATATTACAATGTAGAGTCTTGGAGTCTTGGAGTTTTCATTCATTTTTGTGAGTTATGAACTAGAATAGCCTGGGAGTGGGTCAGAGAGGTTGACTGTGGTTTGTAAGTTGTTTGCCTACAGCCAGCTGAAACAAAAAGACTTCTCGGTGAACTTCTTTGCTCTTTCTGTAGCAACACTTACAGCTGTATTGTTCAGGTGATTTGATAGGAGATTTAATAGAGGTGATAGGAGCCTGAAAAAAACTCTCCTTCATCGAGGTTGTTAATGAATAAGTTAAACAGAACTGGGCTGAGGACTGACCCCTGGAGACTCCACTAACCACAGGCCTCCAACCAGACTCTGCACCACTGATCACCACCCTCTGAGCCATGCCATTGAGATAGTTCTTAATCCACTCATCTGTCCACACTTCCACACTGTCCACTCATCTATCTGACACTTCCAAAGCTTGCCCAGGAGGATACTGTGAGGGACAGTGTCAAAAGCCTTGCTGAAGTCCAGATAGACGACATCCACTGCTCTGCCCTCATCTATCCATCCAGGTACTCCATCGTAGAAGGCTATCAGGCCTGATTTCCCCTTAATGAATCCATGTTGGCTACTCCTGAGCACCTTCTTCTCCTCCATGTGTCTGGAGAAAACAGCCAGGATGAGCTGGTCCATCACTTTCCCAGGGATGGAGGTGAGACTGACTGGCCTGTAGCTGCCTGGGTACTCCTTCCTGCCTATTTGGAAGACCAGGGTGATGTTGGCTTTCTTCCAGTCCTAAATTACATGTGTAAAAGGAATCTGAAACTTTGTACATATACAGTCAATTACAAAATTGTCATGTGTTAATGCAAATTGATCATTATAGAGTATACACACAATTGATCACTATAGAGTATACACACAAATGTATACAATTGTCTATAATTTAGCACACTTTGCTGCTCCCTTTGGAAATAGTTCTTCAGATATCTTTGGTTTCTTCAAGAGCTTCCTTTTGTTTGATTGCCATATGGTTTCCAAAGCTGCCAATGCACTTGAAAAACATTCCTTATTAGTTTAGTAAGGACATCACTACAGTGCTGTACCAGTAGAGTATTGTTTTGACATAGATGATGGAATAATGAATGCTAAATTAACTAAATTTAACAATAACACTATGGCAGAGGAGTGTTAGCACATTAGGATAAGACCTGCAGCTGAGAATGAGACTGGCAGAGGGAAAACATTGTGATGAAGAAGACAATGCTCTTGGCTATGGGTGAGGGGAAAGTAGTAACTAAGCAGAAGTAATAAGATACTTAAATACAGGATGAACATGATAATCCTAGTGCTATAACCACTTGCAAAAAAAAAAACAAAAAAAAAAAAACAAAAAAACAATACACTAGGATAAATGGGAGTTGAAGTTTTAGAATTTGTGAAATAATCCTTGACAGTGAACAGTGTGTGGAGTATTGAACACAAGTTTGTAGGTTATTGGTAAGGAGTCCAGAGAAGTAATAGAGAAAGTCCAAATTCTAAAATTCATGATATATGAGGAAATCAATCTTGTTTGGCTTAAAGAAGTAGAGATTGAGAGGGGATACTCTTCCTATAGGTCTTTGAACATATAAAGGATTGAACTAAAGAAGAAAGGAATAGTGCATTCTGTGACACAGAAGAGAAACAGTAACTTAATTTAAATATCTGGATGGTAATTTTGAGATATTAGGAAAATATTTTTGTAAGAGAATGTCTTTGCAATAATAATGCTTGTAATATCCCCTTTGAAAGTTGGGAAATATGTCATGGGAGAAGGGTTTTTATAGGAACAGTGTAAGCATAAATGCAGAAGAAAGTCACAATTCTGAGATCTATTCTCGTTTCTAGTCTCTTAAGTTTTCCTTTAATTAACTTTAAGTTTTTGAGCTGCTTCACCATAGTACTACAAAGACCTTATCTGTTATGCTTTGTGTCCCTTCCAAATCATCTTCAATTTTTTAACTTTCTAAAATGTTAATGCCAGAACTGGAGGTAAAAACCGTGCTGGAGGTGCAGTGGTGTAAAATGTATTGGTACTATATCATGCAGGATTTTTTTTCCTAATATTTGTCAAAAATTGTGATATATCTTTCTGAATACAATGTTCAACTGAACAACTCTGAGCCTTTCTAAAGATGCTTCTTTCCAGTTTTCCAAGTCAATCATTTTGTGTGCATATTAAGCTTTTGCATCTGGTTCCATTGAATATGAATTAGATTAACAAGTGAATATAGAGAACTTCATATCTGTCACTTGTCTTTCTCACAGTTTATTGCCTACAGTGGTTATGAGGCTGTCAGTAAAGAAAAGTTCATATAGTACAGACCCAAGGAACAATCCATGCAAAAGCTACTGAACTCACATTTTTTCCCTAGTTAATATGCAGTTGTATTTCTGAGACCTTGAACTATTTTAGTTTTATAATGTAACATTCTAACTGTATCGTTTAGATCAGTAAATTGGCTTGGCAGTCATGAAGTGCCCAGTCAAAACACCTTACAAAAACATTTTGTGTTAACAGTTTCACCTTATCAACTAAACTTATACTTCCATCAGAAAAAAAAAAAATCTAGTTAATTTGACAAGGCTGGCTTTTTTCCAAATTTGTGCTGATTGGCATTAGTTATATTGCATTCATCCAATTCTCTGTTAATCAAACATGCACTAGCCATCCAGTTATTTTATGATTGACTGTCACCCTGTAATTACCTTGCTCATCTTACTTGCCTTTTTAAATATTGACACATCAGTAAGATTTTTCCTCTATGACTTTTTGCTTTTTGCAGAAGTCTAAACGGATTTCTGAGAGCAACATTAACATCAGAGACCCTAGATGAAAATTAATATGAAAGTAAACTCCATATTGTCTTGATATGAAAGAAGGAAAATAATCTTTCTAAGACAGTGGATGTTGCATGAAAAAAAAATATCAGTTATATCTCTTTGAAAAATATATAAAATTTGCAGTGTTTGTCAATTTTGAGAGGCTCATCAGGATATTTTTATATGGATGAGGCCATAGGAAGAGAAAAATGAGGTCCAGCAAAGTTGGGTGGTGCAGAGAGGAGACAAATTAGATTAACAACAGTTAGATTAAACAATGCAGATTAAATGCCTTTCTGTGTGTGGTGAAGAACCAAAATGATTTATCATTTAGTTATCATAGAATCATAGAATGGTTAAGGTTGGAAGGGGCCTCTAGAGGTCATCTAGTCCAAACCCCCTGCACATGCAGGATCACCTGGAGCATGTGGCACAGGGCTGCATCCAAGCGGGTTTCTACGATCTCCAGAGAAGGAGACTCCACAACCTCCCTGGGCAGCTTGTTCCAGGGCTCTGTCACCCTCACTGTTTAGAAATGTTTTCTTAAGTTCCTGTGGAACTTTTGATGCTTCGATTTGTGGCCGTTATAAGATTATAAGATAAGATTATAAGATAAGTTGTAAGATTTTTGTGATACAACTATCTGTATGGGTTTAATGTCTAGTTATTTTGGTATTTTGTATCTTTAGTACTTAATATTTTGGCAGAAATTAAATGAATGAGTGACAGTGTGCATATATATATCTTTATGTATACCCTGAGCAGATCTTTGCCTGAAAAACTGAAGTAGTATGCAGAGCATATTTTGTGTGGCTTGTGAGGGAAAAATACTTAAAAGAGCAGAGAAACATACTGAAGAGACAGATTTGACTAATGATTAAAAAAAAAAAAAACTTGACTTGAAGAATAAAGTAGTTTAGTAATGTAGGTAAGAAATGAAGCATTCAAACAGGAGCACAGAAGTGTAGATTATTTTAATGTATTACAGAGGAATAATTGTAACAAAGTTGTAAAAGCTCATTTTACTGAAATCTTTTGCATACTATGTATTGTATTTCTATCATGAAATTGACTTTTATCTATAAAAAATAAGGGCTTTTCTGTTAAAATACTAAAGCAGTAAGTGTGACAAATTAATTTATAGGCCAAAAAGAAATGTGGAGTCAAAAGATGAATGTTGTCTCACTGAAATAATCCATAAATAAATTAAATAAATTAATACTTTTTGCTTCAATAAAGCAACATGAACAAAGCAACAAATTACTGCTCAATAAATTAATGCACTTAATGTTTTTTTTCCTGGAATAATACAAGAAACTGACAAGTTTGTCAGAGTTGAGAGAAAGGAAAGCAGCACAAATGCATAATACTCCCCTGCATTTTTTAGTTTCATATGTTTTTTTTTTTAAAGAATTACTGCAAAAGATGGAAAATTGATGATAAATTTCATAGTTGACAGGAAAAGAGTAATAAGAATAACAAGGATGCTAATATTAAACTGAAGAAGCATATATAGGCTGGTGCTAAATTAGTGAGGATTATAGAATAAGACTTGATGTTTTGGGACAGAAAGCTTAGAAGAACTGGTTACATAAAGCATACTTAATTACAGTTATTTTATATAAAATTTTCAGGATCCATTCCTAGAAATTCCTTTCCAAAGTAAAATGCAATATGATACTAAAGAACTACTCAAATACAGTATTCAGATAATCTTCTAAAAACTTAATTAAATTTGCACAAAATCCTTTCTTTTTTTCATTTACAAAGTTGTTTGTGCTTCCTGCTTGCATGTAAATCTATTTAGAGATGTGTTCTTTGGCTTATTTAATAACAGATTGTGGGATTTTTATGATCTTAATTAGATATGAATGTTTTAGATTAAAACATAGTGATGTTGCCACTGAAATCTTTTTCTATTACAATTGTTTTAGGGAGTCCTGCTTTGTTTTTATAATAAAACTATTGAAATGCTGCATTTAGTTCCAAGCTATGTGACTGAGGGGCTTATATATGTTTAGAGATAATAACTTCTCTTGATTTTGTTTTTTTTTGCCATATTTCAAACATTTGGGATACTTGCTTTCTTTTTTTTTGTTTGTTTATTTTTGATGATATGCTGCTCATACCAGATACCTGTCACTAAACCTGTTCAATATTTCAGAATGAGTATAGGTTATATGAGTTTATGTGATTATATGAGTTCAGATGAATAAAAGTAATATATGGATGTCTATCCTTTACATTGTAGTAGCGATATATAAAGTTCTTCATTAGACATACTCTATCTCATATAGATCCGCATTCAAAATACATGTGATATATGTCTTACAAAAAAAGAAAGAAAAAAGAAAGAAAAAAGAAAGACATGCAATAGCAGCATGACCTACAGGGAGACAGCAAGTCTTTGAGAGAGCATTTTTTAAGAAGGGAAAAATGATCATTTATTTACACAAACATCCAATTTTTTTTTTTTCTTTTAGTACTTACTAGAATGTGATAATCTTCAGGAGAGTATATTAACCAGGATACCAATCACATGGCTGTTAGAAAAATATCCATATGTCAATTAAACGTGGTAGTTATAGCCTGCTCAGCTTCATAGTGACTTGAGCCTGCTCAGCTTCATAGTGACTTGAGCTTAACATGAGCCTTGAAAAGGAAAAGAGTTTTTTCTTGGTCTAGGCCAGAACTGTTGCAGCCTGATTATACAGAGCAGCAGTTATAGGAACACATTTGAAGTGGTAGTAAATTACATAACTGTGATCTTTTACTGTTCATGCTGGACCACAATTATTGGTGTGGTAAGATCATCTAGGATGAAATTAGTGAAAAACTTATTCTGAGGAACATAATAAACAAAATGGGAAGGTGGTTAAGTAAATATGAAAAACCCTGAACAGAAAAAATAAAAACCAACAAAAAAATATGAACCATCCTTAAATTCCTGGAATTGTGGATCTTTTCTATACTCTACCAGATTTTATAATAGAGAGAAATACCAAGTGCCTTAACAAAAATATACACCAAATGCAAAAACTGGAATGGTTTTGTAACTACAACCTGACACCAGGCAAGAAACTTTTATTCTCAGAGTATGAATCAAGTAAGAGCCTGGTGTTTTTGATAGTAGCAGGGAACAGTCACATCAGATAGTAGTAACACTTCGATTGAAGGGCAGATTTGAAAAGAATAGCATAACACAATGATTTGACAGTGCCCTAGTATGAACTGTGCAAATGTCAGTTAGTTACTGTCTCTTGACAGGAGTACATTCTGCCCTTTCTTTGTCTTTTCTAAACTGCTAGCTGAAGTACAGGCCACTTCAGGATAAAATGAAAAAACGTTTTCCTATAGCAATGTTACTTAATGTGCTATGGACGTTTCACTTGTTTTCTTCTATATGGGCTGCTATATAGCTGTCATTATTGAAATAGCATTGATGCTGGTTCCCTTTTTATTATGTTTCATTTGATCGGCAACAGAGCAACAAATTAAAGTTACAAGCATATATGATGGTCTTTCGAGACCTGAGAAAGAAATGCTCATAGAAATTCCTGGTTGTCTCTGCTGCTTATGTCTAGGGACATATAGTGATGCATTCAGCAATGGTAAAATGGCAGCCAACTTTTTCTCCCTGGCCTCCTCCTCTCCCTTTTTTTTGTTAATCTTAAGATTAACAAAAAACTCTTGAATATTGATATTTATAAAATGCTTTTCTTCTAATTTGCCGTTCCACTACCATTTTGCACTTTGCTCATATCAGAAAGATTTGGTATAACAAACCTCAAATTGACTCATAAGCATGCGTTTGATAGACCAGACAGCTTACATTCTACGAAACCTGTGATGACTGCTGTAGATCAGTGCTGTATCAATACATCAGTATGAATTTGACTATCAAAAAGTTTTCAGTAATTTTGAACGTGCAGAGAAGATCTGTATGGAATTCCAGGTACCCCAATCTCAGTGTATTCTAATCATTTTTAATTTGGCTTTGATAAATTTAGGGTATTCAGAGAAATTCTCTGTTCAAATCATCTAGGTCCAAGTTGGTGTGCTTCTGAGAGCTTAAGTGAGGCTGCTGCACATCTGTGTTCCTGGGTCCGGCAAGTCATAGCACCCCATTCCCATTAGACACATACACACTGAGCAGACATGGACTTAAAACAGATCAACACAAAACAGTGATTTTCCAAGTGTCATAAGAGGCACTCACACAAAATGAACAGTGTTGAAGGTTTGATCCTGTTCTTGCTCACCATTAATCTAATAGATCTCACACAGACATCTCACCTCCAATCACCTCATCTTTCTCAGGTACATAGGCCCTCCAACAGCCCTCAGACCTGTTGTCCCACTTTCCAGCAGTCCAGTTTGAAGTTTGCTGGTGTTTTACACTAAATTATCACATATTTCTCTAGTAGCTAGCCTAGACGTATTATCTGGCCTGAGTCCTGGTCCGGTTTAAAGTTGCTAGTGCTTTGGATGCCCATGCACAAAACAGAGAGTGCCAGACTATCATACCAACTAGCTGATTCCTTTTTATTCCTTGTCTTTCCGTTTTTTCCATAGTGGTTGTTCTCTCCCTTCCCCTCTTGATTTTTCCTTCATCTTATAACTAAACACTGTGCTCCTAATTACTACTCCCTGATTAGACCCCATTTTGCAATTGCTCTACCTAAACATTGTTTTACTGATATGGTCACCTAAATGATGTTGGCCTATCAAGACACTACTCCACCAAATCCCCCAATATTCTCCTAATTTATCTTTGTAGTTTTTGTGTTCATCACAGAAGTTAATAATCTGGGAAATGCAGGATTCTAAAAACTGGTTTAATGCTTTGTTAGGTATGGCCATGGGTGGAACAGCTTTGCACTTACCTATATAACATAAGATTTTGCTTGTTCATTTATATGAAGAATTCATCTTTGGTTTCAATGAGAAAATACTGCTAAGAGGAGAAACTGAATTTTGATGATAGTCTTTTGAGGAGCTTGTTTGTTTTGTTGTTTATATTTTTTTTTCTTTCTTCTCCATAAAATGATTTCATCTGCTTTGCTAACTTGGTGGACTAGTTAGTGATGGCTGTGATGGCTCCTGTTGACAATGTATGAATCAGTTTATAATGTTTAGACTACCTGATGTACCAAAAGTGCTAACACTAATTTTACTTTCGATGCCTGTTTTGAAATGCTTCTCTCTGGGACACTAGGAGAAATTCCAAGATGTTTCAGTAGATTTATTAGGGGAATAGATACTCAGAAATGGTATTTGCAATCCTTGCAAAGATTCCTAACTGTAAGCTTATATTTAAGCATTAGTTCTTTTGCTGAGTGCAGAGATTTACAAGCAGCAATAAAATTAGGAGTACACCAAGTTCTTTTCTACTAATTGGTACACAAAGCATGCTGTTAGGCTCATTATGCTCACCAGCAGGTCTGTGGCTGCCTGTGTGCTTGACGGTTAGTCACCCAAATGCTGGCCTCTGTGGGGCCATGGAGCCAGCTCATCATTCACCCCACAGTGTAGCTATCTTCCAGCTCCTCTAGCCTTAGTATTTTTATTTGAGCTAATATTACTGATCCAACAGTCTTGCTTCTATTTCTACTTATGAGGTATAGCTTTAACTTGCAGTAGTTATTTGCAAATTAATGGTGGTGACTATACTTCAGTGATATATTTATTCCTCTTTTTTTCCTCTCTTATTGAAATTGGATCAAATTCACACAGTTGAGCTTTGTAAAACTAGGTCCTGAGTTTTAATGTAAAGTGTTTTACAGTAAATGACCTCCTATACTGAGTGAGGTCATTTATGCCTTAGTCTTATTAATGAATGTAGGGAATTATCCTTAGTAAAAGTGGAACTGAATCTTGAAAAAAAAAAAAAAAAAAGAAAAAGAAAGAAAGAAAAAAGAAATAGCATTATTTATGAATTTGATTAATTAGAAACTATTGAAGTGTCTTCTCTTTAGAAGAAAAGTGTAACTGTGCACTGCATGCAGAAAGGTTGGCTCACCTCTTGGTTGTAATTATTTTGTTTAAATTAAAATGTCAGTTCTTTGTGATTAAAAAGGTGCCTACAGGGAGTGTCTGAAATAAAAACCTTCCTTCTCTGACTGCCTCATTTTGATGTTTAGCTTTTGCCTTAAGTCGTGGGGTAAAACAATTAACCTCTAAACAAAAATAATGCTGAAAATACAGAGATGTGCATTCCCTGTTTCTGTTTTCTTTGCTTAATATACAGCTTATATAGCAGTACCAGAGTAACCCTTCCGCATTTTGAATGCACAGGTCTTAAGGCTGCTGTGTAGTCTCTTCACAGAATGCAAGATCGCTTTCATTATTGCAGAGCAGCATAGAAGTTGTAAGTAATAAGTATGTTTTCAGAGTTTACTGTGAGTCTAGTGGCAATACTATAAATTTTATCTACATTATATGATGTATAGTTATTGTATGTTAACATGTTAGTGTTATATATCTTTTTTTTTTAAAGGAAAGCTATTCTAAATACATAAAGCTACAGTAGATAGAGACAGTAAGATGCTGCATTCAAAAGACATGTGAAAAAAAGTTGTTGTTGTTTTTTTTTTCCCCAAATAGGGTAGATTTAATTTTGCAGATACTTTGTGTCATTTTATCTGATACAAATGTAACTGCATACAAATAAATCCTGCTTTTTCTCCCTCATACAGACCAGATGAAAATCTCTCTAATCATTTATATATTTTTTTATTTTAATAAGCACTTGAAGCTTTCCAAAAATTACATATTCTAACCACCAGATTTAGTCACACAACTTATACACTTATGCCAAAACTATCACTAATTTGTTATAGTCATAACCTTAAGTGTAAGAGGAAGTTAGCAGTACTAATCTATAATTATTTTTGTACAGTGTGTTTTCTATATCACATTTATCATTCTCAAAAAAGAAAGAAAGGATAATTGGAACATAATAGCTATTTTAATAGTCAAATAATTTATACAGACTAATGCTATGGAGAGGTTACAAAGGAAAAGATTATCAAAATATGCAGTCAAATGAACAATATGTATTATGTCTCAGTCAGAAATCTCTTCTGTAGCTTAGCACCATTCCTTTTTCCTATCAGTTTTTGTTTGTAGGGTTGCAAGAGCTTTGAATTCTGCTACTTACTAAATTTTCTGTAGCTTAGAGTATGATTTCTTTCAGTGAGGGAAACTGAGATGCTTCAGGGAGCTAGAGCTAGTAGTATATCTTTGGCTCCCATTTGGAACTTTTTGTTTTTATTCCCAGCAGTCCTTCCTGTGCCATGTTTTTGGCTTTTCTCTCTGCCTGCAGTGTAGAGGTCAGAGCAAACTTTTTCTCCTGTGCAAGGCATTTCAGATCACTCACAAAGGCAACGCTCACCCTCCCAGAGGTTGCGAGGTCCATGCAGGCCCTCGAAGTCTTCATGAAAATCTCTCTCAATTACAGGTCTCTCTCTCTCTTACTGCCTGCCATCCAGCTCAGCTGATCAAAATAAGGGCAGCATTTTCAAGTCCTGCTGTGGGAAGTATATCTTAATTCTGTAGCTGAAGTAGTCAAGCTCAGCAGGCTTGTGGAAAGATGAATTGTGCTGCAGAATGGCAGGCTGCCCTCCTACCCATCAAGGCCACCACAAACCCACCTTCAAGAATGTGTTTGAAAACCTTGAACTGATTTCACTTGCAGGGAAGTGACAACCCAGGTGTAGGCATTAGAAAATGGAGTTCTCTAACAAGTGTCAGACATTTCACAAAGCTTTAAATGAATGAATTGCATAGTAGGAATCAGAAAATTACTTTAGAATACTTATTTAATATCTTTTACAGTATCAATTCAGCATTCATTCCATGATCTAAGCAAGTAATTCTGAAGCAAATACAAGTATTAGAGACTTAGGTTGCCTATACAAACAGGTAATAAATTTACCAACATGCTTACTGCTCGTAAACATCTGCTACTTAGCTGTACTCAAAACAAAGTTCCTGCGGCAGCAAAGGAAACAGCTGCCACATCAAATACAGTCTTGGTGGTGCAATGAATTTTAGTGACTGCCATCCCTTATGCTAGATATAGCTCTTGATAGTCTTGCAGAATACAGTTTACCTTTTAATAATTTACATAACAGACTTGCTTAATGTTCAAACATATTGTAAACACAAAGAAATCATTACATTGACTGGCAGGAAGGTAAAGTGCAGGCTTCTATCTTATATTTGATGGAAAAATCTGTGTAAGAAGAAATTGAAATCTTGAGCTGATTGTGAACAACAGACATAAGTTTTTATGACAATGACATAGACACACTTTTCAATACACTTCTTTTTCGCTTGAAAATTCTCTGAATTGATTTTTCTTTTCTAGAAAAAAATCTAGTAAAAATTCATAAAATACTTGGTTCCAATAAAGATTTTTTTTAAAGGTGAGATGTGTTTTATTTATGTAGAGAGATGTCAAGAAGACATGGACAAATGAGCTAAGAGTTGTTCCTGATGTTCAGTCCTTTTCAGTATCTGTAGTATCTATAACTTATAAGACCTTTCCATATTTCCTATGTAAAGAATGCTGTCTAAGAAGGAAGAATCACAGGAGCACTGTGATTGTGGCCAATTGCCACAAGTGGCAAACACAAATTTAGGCCAAATTGCTTAGGGTTTTGCATAGGCAGGTCTTTGAAGATCTGTAAATAAAAATCAATCATACTAATTTTCTGCCCTCCTTTTGTCCACTTCTCTCTCTCCTGCCCCATGTGAGTCAACAGAACTGGTATATGATTTTCCAATGGTCTCTTTTTTATTTTTCCATTCAGATTGAAAGTCATTCACTAACCTCTTTCAAAAGGTATTTCCTAACTTTTCCTTTAGCCAAACATTCAACCGTAAAATATAACTTCAAATGAGAAAAGAAATGAAGCTTCACCTGCGCTCTGTGGGCTTTTCCTAGGTATTTTTTAAAAAGTTGGAGGAGAAAAATTAGTTTCAGTGATCCTAACAAACTATATAATAAAATGCTGGAGAAGAATGTACATAAAGTTTGAAGGAGGAGCAGTTTGAACTGGCCATGATCTTTGAATCTGAGAAAGATATTCTCTGCCTGAAAAACAGATTTTCTTTTTCAAATTATCTACTCTCCAGAGTATAGAATCATAGCAACGAGAGCTGAAAGGAGCCTGTTTAATCATCTTGCCTCTCTTATCTCCAGAGGATGATTTTTCTGAATACATCTCTCTCTCCAACCTCCCCCCTTGAAATCTGCTTTTAATTGTCTCAGACCTAGAAGGTGAAAATCGACAGAAGTAATAGAACTTTCGTGACATCTTAATATCATCCCATGAGTGCTAGTTAAAACAAACCCTGTACTCCTCAAATCCCAGCCACCTAAAGAGTGAAAGAGCACTTCAGACTTCACTTAGCTCATGTTTCTGAACTTAGTTACTTGCTATCATAGTACTGAACTATGAATTGCTGATATGTTTGTTCAAAGAATTCTTACCTGATGAGGCCCCTCAAAGATTTTATATGGCTAATCACATTACTACTTCTATACCTTTTGGCTTATGTGTGATTTGGGATGTATTCAGTCACAAGAAATGCAAAACTCTAAATATGCATTTTTGAGGAAATTGTGTATGTATACATAAATACATGCATATATATATATATATATATATATAAAGCAAAACAAGATCGCTGTAAAGTTTAGATGCTGTGTCAGGTGTGCAGAGCAGTTTTGAATATCAGTTTTGAACTGCGGTATCTAATGGAATACAGTGTACTGTGCAAGAGGATGTAGTGGAGATTCCCCCTTTTCCAATACAAGAGTAGAGATTCCCTCTTTTCCAATGCAAGAAGGTTACCTCTTGATGTGAAAGTAAGGTTGGAGAGGCTAGAAGAGAACAGTGAAGACGTCGCTTGCATTGTGCCTATCCATACTGCACATGCACAATATCGTTTCTGTGATCAGCATTAAGATTTTGATGTTTAGTTATGAATTTACTTAATGCAATGGAATTTGGACACACAGCTATTGAAAAGCCTGGGGAAGCAGAAGAAACTTGAACCTACTGGAAATCTGTGAACTCATTGCCTAAATGAGGGAGAAACTGTTTTCTATATTAGTCACTAAGGAAATCTGGAAAGGGCTTAGTCTTCAGAGCATCATGTATAATCTATGCCTATAGCTGGAAAGCTTGAGTTTCTCAAGCAATTTGTATTTAGATTAGTTTCAAAACATATTAAAAAAATCAAATTCAGGTTATTCCACAAGAAGAAAAATGAGCCCTTCAAAATTGTCCAATCTTATATGAATTAAAAGAAATATCTGAAATAATTTGGCAAGATAAAACATAGCATTTTAGTGAGTTCTAATGCTGCAATGCACCATTAGGTCCTGCTATTCTAATTTAACTCTCATTTACTCTCTTCTCTCTGAATTATCTTTGATACTGTCAATGAATGCAGTTATGAACAATTAGCCTTAATAAGGCCAGTGTCAGTGTAATTTTATATGCAGCTAAATTACAGAATAAAATAGGTGTTGAAGAAAAGGTTTCAGATGTCACTGACATCTGAATATACATGAGATGCATACATCTCTTCATTCTTAAATGAAGACAGTTTCAGAAAAAAAAGTACAAAAATATTTCCTATCTTAAGTATAAGCATATTTTTTTAGCCTGGAGATATCTACCTCTAAGGCTCTTCTAGACTTAAAGAATCAAGATCAATCTGGATTTTTCTGTCTCTCCACAGCATGGTCCTCAAAAGATTTGCAAATTATTTTTTTTAAGTAAAACTATTTTTTAAAATGAACATTCTGGTTCTAGACTAGCAACAGAGTACTTCCTTATTTTTAAAATATCTCTATATAGTGCAGAACATAGCTCCACTCTAGCCTGTTTGTAAATTGTCACTTAGAAGGCTCCAAATTTATAGACCTGGATAATAGATAATGCTGTAACCTTTTGGCCCAGGATATTTTTATGCAAATTTTGCTCCATTTTGCAGGTTCTTCAGCTATATACCTATATTCTGGAAAAGAAGAAGAACCTACTCTAGGAATATGCCAGAATGTATAATTACATTTACATTGTAAACTTGAATTCATATCTTTGCAAGTCCAATTTCACAGAGGAATAAAACAAGCTCTAACTTAACTTAGTTTAATTGTAAAACAAAAGAAAAAAACAAAAACTTTTATCTTAACAGAGTGGTCAGTCCTCACATCAAAATATGAAACACTTCTGTTTTGATATATTTGCTATCCAGAGATAGCAACCTCTCCCTCCCATAACCTTCCTATAACCTCTCCTATACTCCCATTCTCTGTACAGGCTTAGTGAGTGAGGAAGAAAAACATCCACTGAGCTCAATAGAAGGATGTAGCATTAGGGTGATTGCAGAACTGTTTTGCTTACCATGACATTTTTATTTGCTGGAGGGTCATTATATAGTAATACTTTGTGACTACTTACAGAACCTATCTCAAAAGATATACTGTGGTCTTTTAACGCTGATAATGTTGAGTCAATTGAATGCCTTATATATAATGAACAATGTAAATTTTAATTTATAACTGTACTGTAAATGCAAATTCATAATAACAAAAGTAGCAAGGGAATGTTGCATTCTAATAATCTAGTTTTTCTAGAATGCTTCTATTTTTCAAATTATGTGTGAATTTATCTTTTTCTATATACTGTTGATGTAGTGAATATGTTAAAGCTATGTACATATTCCAGACAGTATTCAGTTAATAAATTAGCATGTGAATTGAACTGAAGGAACAATAGAACCAAGTCTTTTCAGCCTGAGCAGAACTTGAGGTTTGCACCTGCTGGGAACCAGGTTTAAATGGCTGAATTTCCAACACAAAGAGCAAGCTGACATTCTTGTTGATACCCTGAGCTAGCTGGAAAATAGGATAAACCATGAGCAGCAAACTTAAAGTTTAAATGATTTCAGAATTAACAAGATTGAATGATCTATAATATGAACTTTTCATTAATGCCTAAAGATGATGTTTTTGTTCATGTGTCTCCTTGCTTTAGACAGGTGAATTCCAGCTCAGTGTTTCTTACTCTTAGGTTTTAAGCTGCTTTGCAATCTCTGAAGTAATGAGTTACCATGGATACTCCTGTATACCGCCTGTTCCTAATCAAAAGTGTCATATGATCTATTTGAGAATGTCTATAGTTCGCATATGTATGCGAGTATTTTTAAAATTCTAATCCTCTTTTAGATATAGAAAACCTTCTGTACAGATGCAGAACCATATTTTTCACTGTAGTAACAAAATACAGGAATTTACCTAAGTGACAGAGGAAAACAATGTTTCTGTTAACATACCAGAACAGGTATCTTTAACTTTCATGCTGTGATTAGAAGGAAAAAATGATCCATTTTATTTGCAGATTCTAAATTTGAGAGCAGTAGCTGTTCACACATCATCTCTACCTGCTCTATCTGATATAATGTATTGTAATGGGAAGAATGTATCTAAAGTAATACAGATACTTATTGTTCAGATTAATACATTCTTACATTAAGCAATTTAAGATTTATTTTGATTACTAGTTTTTCATTCTTATATGAAGAATTTTTTCTGGTACAAAATCAGTCATCATTTTCTGTTGTCATTTTTTTAAACACACGCAGTGTTCTTTGTGATTATTTTTCATCATGTTTGTCATTACAGATAAAACTATATCAAACACACACATTAGCAGAGTAGTATTATTATGTGTAACATTCAAATATAAGCATTACAATATCAATACATTTTTTGATGCAAGTTCTCTCGAGCACAGTGATCCTCATAATATGATACTATGGATTCTTTAAGTTGCTTTCATGAAAGAAATTCATGGAAGTTCATCTATTGCTGCAGGAGGTAGCCCTGTGAGTTTTGGTGAATTTTTCCACATCTTTGATAGGAAACTAAACATATGCTGTACACCTGGATGTGAAGCCTGTTATTCTCACTGTTTATTCAGTGAGAAGACCGGGCTTTTTGGAAACTTAGTGATTGTTCATGCAAGTGAAAAAGAGAAATCTTAGATTTATTATTTTTAGCGTGAATAGGGAGGGACATTATTATTCCAAATTCTGGCTAATTAGATGAATAAAATGTGGATTCACTTGACTGCAAGCAAAATAACAGTATTTTGTGTTTATCTCTATCAAATAATCTGGGTGTTCCACTCAAAGCTTCAAACACTATGTGGAAAGATGGAAAAATTCAACTGAATATCATATTGCAGTTCTTTCAAATTCCCAGTCCCTCTCCAATCTCCAGATCGAGCTGACTGTTGACCGGACTTTTGTGTGTGGCATGCCTAGAAGATGCTAAGAATTAAAGCTTAATTTACATATCACATATAATACCAAAATCTTTTCAATACCAGGGTATTGAACAAACAAACAAAACAAACAAACAAAACAAACAAACAAAATGAAAATTCACTGCTGTACTAAATATGTCACTACAGTACATAATTGGGTACGAGTAATTTCATTTTCTGTTTTTGAAGAGGCAGAGTTCTTAGTCTCAAAATTTGTATCTCTTGCATATTCATAGTTGGTCTATTAGCATGAGTAAAATTGCAGGAGATTTCTTAACTTAGGCATTTAAGAAAATCAAACATGATAGTAGTCAAATCTGTGACTCCTCAAATCTTGTTCTGACACAGTTACTATAATAAAGTTTGCTGGTACTGCATGTATTGCATGTTGCTGTTGATATTCTGAGTCACAGTTCCTTTCAAAGCAGCTAAACAGGTACTTACTTTGAGTTTATTTTTTTACTTACTTGAAACTGATACTCTGTAGGTGTAGGAAATCAAATGTTGCGACTCTAGTTCTGCTATGGACTTTCTTGGTAAACCAAGTCAAATCAATTTCTGTTATATTTAAGGACTTAATTCCCTTTGAGATCAAATTAAACATCTTTCATAGAATGATAGAATGCTTAAGGTTGGAAGGGACCTCTACAGATCATCTAGTTCAACTCCCCTCCACACTCAGGTCACCTAGAGCATGTGACACAGAGCTGCGTCCACATAGATATTGAAGGTCTCCAGAGAGGGAGACGACACAACCTCCCTGGGTAGCCTGTTCAGGGGCTGTGTCAACCTCACCATTAAAATTTTTTTCTTAAGTTCCTGTGAACTTTTCGCGCTTCAATTTGCGGCCATTTCCTCTAGTCCTATGGGCCATCACTGAAAAGAGACTGACTCCATCTTCCTCACTGCATCTCTTAAGGTATTTATATACACTGATTAGATCCCCCTCAGCCTTCTCTTCCTCAGGCTGAACAGGCCCAAATCTCTCAGCCTTTCCTCACAAGACAGATGTTCCAGGCCCCTGATCATCCTTGTAGCCCTGCGCTGGACTCTCTGCAGCAGTTCCACAAGAGGGATCTCTTGTACTGGGGAGCCCTTTGAAAAAATATTTTTCCTAATTCTATAATTTTTACTTTTTCCTGACCATGAAAAATAACCATTGTGTGGATGATTTATGAGGAAAATGTTCTATATTATTGATTAGATAGAACAAGGCCAGTTGCTTTTCATAGCTTAAACAGACAAGCAACATGTATAGGCAAAACTTTCTACTTGTGTTGTACTATAAATAAGGATCCAAACGCTTCTATTCCAAAAAACATATTTGAAATCTGGTTACACTCTGTATCTCCCAATGACATTAACTTACCAGAAGCATAAAGAAGTTATAAAGGAAAAAGTATGCTTTATTAATTACTTTTTAGGTTAGGTTAACAGATACAAAACTTCTTTTCAAAAAGCCATATTAGTAACCAATGAGAGGACCACTTTACCTTAACATTAGTGAAAAAGATGATTTTCCAAAATATTATCTAATTTGACACTATTTTGTTCAAAAAAATGATAACTAGAGAGGGAGGATTTTTTTTTTTTTCATGTGATGTGACACAGCAGCTAATTGCATGAGTTCTAAAATATAATTATGGCATAGTTTCTAGCAATCTTTTTACCTACAAACTTGGAGATAAGTATCTGTTAAGGGATTCATATTACCATCAAAATCTCCTTCAATTCTCCTTACTCCCATTATGCTTTCTCATCTAGTAGAAGCGTTTTCTTACCAGTGGCTCCCACTTAACATCTTTGCTCTGTTTCAAATGGAAATATCTCTGTTTCTAGCCCAAAGCAAACACTGTGCTTATCAAACATCATTATAGATTTTTTTTTAAAGCACAAGAGTATGTGAATCTATCCTGTGTATATTAATGTTTGGTTTGTTCTCAGCTTTTACTGGGAACAGTTCCTACTGTGGGTGTCCTGTTGGACTAGGACACAAATCTATAAAGTGCTTGCCTGCAAAATATATCCTCAATTTCAAAGTGACAATACTAATTAAAGCAGGACATCTCCAACAGAAAAGACTGTTTTTTTTTTTTTTTTTCAGAAAGGCATTCATTTTTATGGGGGTAGTGTACTTGCTCTAGCATGGATTTATTGGGATTTATTTTTGCAGTTAATTTGAAGTTTCTCATGACTTCTTAAGGTAAAATACTTAGCTATCTGTTAGGTGTTTGTATACAATAAGTTACTGTTTCCTCATAGTTATGTCCTCCCTCACCTCCACCTTATTAGACTAGAAATTCTGACTTAATCTGAACTAGTGCCTAAATACATTATAATTGCCTTTTTTTACAAATGAGTTTTGCTATAAAACTCAGTCACAATTTCATATCTTTTATGACTTATAATATAGTGAGCATATTTTTAAACTTATATTCTTGTGTAATAAAAACAAAATACAGTTTGCACAACAGTATTGTGATTGAGAATGACTATAAAGCATTGAAATTGATATAAATTTATAAACTATATAAAATAATCAAAGAAGGTTGTAAATTAAACAAAACTATCTCTAGTATTTGTTTGCTATACTAACAGTATTTTCAGACTTGTCATCCCTGAATTAATCTAGAGAGAAAGAAAATCCGTATCTTTTGAAATTCATGGGCTTCGTGATTTTATTCAATGATTGCTTTAAGCCAAGAGCATACTTTTCTTTACATAGTTTGTTAATAATTTTAGAAATTTCTCAAGGTGATCCTTTCTGTCCTCTGTTAGACTGAAGTATGTGTAACATGTTGTTAGTTAATCTGCAACACAAGAGACGAAAGACAATGTGTTTGCATATGCATGTTTATTTACTAATATTGTCATGTGTGCAAAACAAATTAACTTAGTAGTTATCAAATGACCTCTTTTTAATGTTAACATCTTTGCTACTCTTTTCAAAATATTCGTAAAATAATTGACAGGATAAAAGAGATTGCGTAGTACTTATTCTTTTAATCTTCATTGATCTACCAAAGAAGAGTAAGCTTTGAAAATAAAATCTAGAATTCTTACCTCCCACTTAAAACTTGCTGGTTTAGTTATTTTACTGCATCCCAGAAGAAGAAACAGTCCTGAGACAACCAAAATTAGGGATATGATGAATAAAATAGAAAAGTGCAGACAAGTGAGAAATAAAGTAACAGGAGCATTCATATACTTAAGCTAACAAAAATTAAACTAATGAGACATTATTTCCTTGAGCTGTGTCCTTAATACAACTTTTTCCCCTACAAATTCTCCTGGAATGATTGATTTCATTGTCACAGCAACTCTTAGTGCATTTTGGTTGGGCCTTCAGACAATACTGTCGTCTCCTATCGGGAATTTTGACTCAGTCCAAATTTCATATCTGCCCAGGACTGACAAGGCATTATGCTCACTTAATGCATTGCTTGAGCTGCAGATGTGCACTTGTTTTCTGAAGAAAATAATGACAGCTAATTTTCAACTGTATTTTGATGTGGAGTATTTCTTATCAGGAACTGCACCTTGGCGGAAATATTTATATGTAAGTTTGTGTGTGTAATCAGTTTAAAAAAAGGAGTAAAACAATTTGAGAATTTCATTTAAAGTGCTCTGTTCTGACTACAGAACTATCAGGCAGCTTGTTCAGATCAGATCACCTCCACTGTTTTTTTCTGTTTGATTGTTTGATTAGGTTTTAGCTTTTTGCAGGCTAAAAAAAATGAAACTGAGTACTATTACCAAGTAATATGTAATTATTAATTAAGATATTTGGTGATAGTAAAAGTACATTAGAATAACACTGACAGAACATTAAAAATGCATATGGAAAGTATCTCTTTTTCTTTTTTTTTTTTTTTTGATGTTAGATTTTTTTTTCCTAAAAGGTATTGCATGTTTGCAGAACTATTAAAACTGCCTGAAGCTGAAAGCATTTTAAAAGTGGTCTTTGGATCAAAACACCGAAGCGTTCAATTAGATGACTGACTTACTCATCAGGACAGTAAGGACTAAATAAATAATTCAGTTCAGGTGACTAGTCCTCCCACAACTGTAGACTTTGGATGTCCAGACTGTTGTATGACTCTCCAAAGACTTATCACCCATAATCCCGTAGCTGAGGAGACTCCTCAAGATTGAGAGCCCTCTCCCATCTTCTGAGTGAGTGATGATTGTGCATTTGTACATTAGGCACTAGCTAAGAACCCCACACTGTAGACTGGTAAATCAAAGAACTTCTAGAAGAATAGCATAGATAAGACAGCTGTGATAGTCTGTGAGATATGTGCACATATTCGTAAAAAATATGTATGTTTATTTCATGTAAATAGAATGTGAGGGAAAAAAAACCCCAGCAAACTATAGTATTTAAAACTGATGAAGAGGAATTAAGTATAATTTCCTTACTTCTGTAGGTTAGTACTTTTATTAAGTTTTATTTAAATAGTAACCATAACACTTTCCAATAAACTTATATGACAGCTGGGCAAGCACAACTACTTCTAGAGGAATCAAGCAGCTCTATAAATATTTTTGTTCTTCAAGACATGCTGTAAGTTGCACAGTTAAATTTGTATGTTTCCATGAAGTAGAAGACATAAAGATGCTGATAATAAAACATCCTGCAATTTGCCGAATATTGTGTTTGGTGTTTTCATTGAAATTTTATTTTCTAATTATACTGAAAATGTGCCTGTATCCCATTGTGATGACTTCCACAAGAAAATGGAAACAGAGACTCAATAATTAAAAAATACCAAGTTTTAATGCCATGACATATGCTATTTTACTCTTACAACAATTTAGTTCCCAAGTATGTCAAAATGGGCATATATAATTTTTATTTTTTAATTTATTTTAAGTAAGCAATTATTATGTTGTCTGAAGTATTCACGGCTCTTGTTTTCACCTAATTAATTGTCACACATAGTTCACATTCTTTTAAAGCAAAATATGTATGCTTAAATAGGAAAGCTTGAGGACATTTTCAAGATGAATACAAGCTTTCCCCACTTAATTTTTTTTTCATTTATAAAGGATTATGGAGGCTTATGCTGTGTTTGAGGAAAATTAAACATGTCTATTTAACATTGGATAGAATTGGTTTTTGTAAGTAACTATAAAATAGTCTGCTAAAAATATTTATGTTGCACAAATATCTGTGATTGTCTTTGACAATACTTAATTAGAAATTATTGGCAAAAGTTGTCCTTAAGGAATAAATAAAAATAACCCCAAATCTTTCAAATATTTTTTCTAAGTAGCAATATGCTTTGTAAGCTGGCTTTGAGGGAAACAAAACAAAAAGACTAATAAACTTCATTATCAGGAGACTGCTTGCCTCTTTTGCCTCTTTTTAATAAAGTAAATGAAAGAGTTAATTATTCTTATCTTGCCTCCATATCCTCTTACTACCAGATGGGAAAGCCGAAGTAAAACAACAATCTTTAAATTGTAGGTGAAAGAAGATATACGAGAATGGCTCCATATATCATGTAAAACATTATTTTTCAATTTGTTCTGTAATTTTAAGAGAGTGCAATTTGCCACTTCACTTCTAAACTGGTATAATTGAAACAGAATTATTTTGGTAAGAGCTATGATGATTGTATTGTCAATGACAGCCACTGCTCTTAACTTTTCTTCAATTGTGAAAGTGATCTTTGAGAAACATGTGGCTCTACTTTCCATTTTATTTGAAAAGATATTTTCCAGAAAGGAAGCATTTGTTGAAATTAATAAGTGATTTTTATCTTCAAGATCCATTTCAGAAGAAAGGGAGGCTTTTCATTGTTTTATATCTTATGCAAAAATATGCTTGGCTAAGTTAAGTAATTCTGGCAGCTTAGCAGAAGGATGTAATTTTAAATCCACCGTAACAAGATTGTTAGAATTGATATCTAGAGTATCACAACCTGTAGAATACCTGAGTTGAATTCAGTACGTCAGCAACGTTGCTTTTGAATATCTTAAAAAATCTTTAAATACTGTGAAAGATGCAAAGTCGTGGAAAATTAGACCTATGCAATTTTGAGAGGGAAAAACTGATCACACGACGTTCCTATTGAAAAGGAAGATAAAACATGCTGTTCATTGATGTTGAAGTGTAAGATGTGCACAGTGGGTTGCAATGTTTTGATAATGTTTTGCAATCTTTTACTTCTTCAGTTAATACAATGTGACTTCTCAAGATCAGTATCAGGAAAAGTAAAAGAAAATAGACTTAAATGGACTATTGAAGAAAAAGCAAGCAAGTAGGTCTCTCTAGAAGTTGTATTATGGTTTTCTACATTCAAGTTATGACTGATTCTCAGACACCATTAGATGAGGGTGGAGGTCTCTTTACTGACGATGAAGTGATACTTACCTAGGTAGTTATATACAGAGCATGCTAGAAATGCTCTGAAGGAAGAATGACTGTGATTTTCATTGTAGACTAGGAAACTGTCTTTATTTCTTGGGCAAAATTATTTCTACTTGTGTAATACTGAAAAGACATGTACATTGTAACTCGAAGAAAATATTTTCTTTTTAAACATATGGAAAAAACACACAGCCTTGTTGCCAAAAATATCATTTAACTGCATGGAAATAATATGAGTCCTAGCAAAATCTGCAAAAATATCCAGATCATTTTTACAGGCTCATGTGCAGGTTTTGTAGATACATCTTTGGGGAGAAAGGGAAGAAAGTCCTACTTGAAGTAACCAGGAGGATGGTACTGAAGAAGTCAGTGGATTAAAGTCATGCTAACCCAATATAAATGACATATGATTTAGATATGGAAATAATTAAAAGCAAATTTATAAAACTGTGAACTGCTAACAACTGGCAGCATTGTAGTCTACTCTAGGTTTTAACAATGAAGAAAAATTCAGAATCCTTTTCTTTTATTTTCTTCTGAAAAACAGAGACCAGATTCTAAAAATTCAGAATTAGAAAATAAGGATGTCTTCATGCTCTTGGTCTAATTCACTTACCTATCATCACATAGCAAATCCACACCAGAAATAAGGAAAGCTGAGATTTGTATCACTGTACCGATTTTCCTCTTCAAGTAAATCTATCTAAACAAGTTCCAAATGTAGAGCTAGCAATATAAAGAGAGAGAGCTCTAAGTCTACGTCTATACCACTCTTCTGTCTCAGCAAGTTTATTGGGAAATAAAAGATCCTTCCAAGGCTAAATATTTTATATGAATAAAGAACACATTAAAACATTAACCCTGCATTTACTTTTTTGTTTGTTTACGAAATTAAAAAATATGTTTGTTTGTTTGTTTGTTTACAAAATTAAAATTGTACTGATTTGTTTTGGCAGCAATGAAAAAAGAAATTATATCTGCTTTTATATATATAGAGGCAAAAAGGCTGTGGAAAATCTTTCTTACTCTCCAGGTATTTCAGAGCACTGTGAAGTGCTAAAAGAAGAAATATAACTTTTTCAAAATATCTCACTAGTTTCCTATCAGAAGGAAGAGACATGAGGGTTGCTTTTTCTAACATACAAGTTTAACCAGGAAATTGCAGCTTCTTTTTCTCTAGTGAAGCAAATTAGGGCAGAAGGGAGTAGAATACAAGAAATATTAAGGAAAAATAGTAGAAGCTTACATATGGATAGAGTGAATCAATAATTTTTCTTCTCATTGTATTCCATAATATTGCCCATATTACCAAAATGTATACAGAAATACATTTATATGACACACACACATCTTCTCCCAGCTTGATGTTATTCTGTAGAGCAGTTGGTAAAGAAAGTGCAAAGAGCATAAAAATAAAAATTACATGTGTGCTTTCAATGACAAAATACTTACACCTGTAAAAAATATATGCTTCCTATTTGCCTAGGGAGTGTAGTAATATAGTTCTGAAATATATAATCTTTAGCCTGTAATTTAAAGTGCAATCTGCAATTTCAAGTTATAATATGCAGTCATTATTACTCAAACAACAATTACTTGTACATATATTCTCTTCTATTCTATCTCTGACTTTTCACTTCTTATTCTATCAGTAGTAGAATCTAAATCATCAATACTGAAAGTAAAAATCCTATGTTATTTGTGAATTGCCACAACTATTTCTTGATATTTACTTGCTTAATTAGTGAAAAAGTAATATGTAAAAAAGTTAAATCTATGTATAAATGAGTTTTATTTCCTTCAAATAATAGGATCTTGTAGTTCATATCTATGTCAAGTTTGTTGATAATTAAACAGAACTCTCATCAAGTGAAAAATTGTAATTAGAATGTGAAGACCTCCTGATTCTTTAAACAGTATGTACTTTAAGTGCCATATTTGCTACTGACCCTTCTTTTTTTTTTCATAGTTTTAACTAAAGAATGAACAGAAGACATTGATAAAATCTGAACAGATTCAAATTTAAGAAAACAAATTTGACAATTTATCAGTAACAATGCTGCAATTGAATAGATATTCATAACATGTAGGTGCAAAACCATTGATTTCTTAAAGAAAAATTAAGAAAATATATGGACACTATAACTGAAGCATAAAAGAAGTCATTGAAAATGAAAAATATCAGTGTCTACCAAAAGATCTGCTGTAGTGTTCCTTTAGTTACATGTTATGTGAGGTTTGGACTAGAAGCTTAATTTCTCTTTTTCTTGATTCTCTTCTGATGCCATGAGATGTGTTTGCTAAGTGAGCACAGGAAAGTTCTTAACTATTCTCTTTAGGCTGTACCTTGGGACACATGAAAGGAATGACTCTGATGCAAAAACTTGGAAAAGACTATGAGCATACCATGGTAAAAAATGGTATTAAAACTGTAGTGAAGCCAGGAAACTAATCAGATGCACAGCTGAAGAATTGTAAGAATTTATTTGCCAGCACATCATCACCTTGAAAGTTATATTCACACTATGGAATTAAATGTGTGTGCGTAGTCATGCTTGTAACTTAGTTACATAGTTAACTTTGTTAACTTAGTTAATGTTAGCTAACATGTTTACATATATGTTAGTTAATATGTAACATGTGAAAGTTACACTCAGGCATAGCATGTAGAGCTCTGAATGTGCTTGCAGGGATCTAGCCATCATTTTGTTCCAGAGTGTTCTTGTATCGTGGGTGAAATCTTTTCTTTCACAGTATGAGACCAGGTTTTAAAATTTGTGTACTCATCCATGGTAAATATTACAAAAACTAGCTAACTGTTTAAACAGCGTGCCCAAGTGTTAGCAAGTAGTAATGAACTGATAAACAGTCATTGGTTCCCTTGTCTTATTATATTCCAATTTATGTAAAGAAGGACATGTTGGGATAGACTATATAAGATTCTCTTTCAAGATATTACTTGCAATTAAAGATGAGTATTATTCTACACAAAGATACCACATTAATTTATGCTGAAGATAATGGGATGTTTTGAAACAACAACAGAAAAATATATTCATCAACTCTTTCATTAAAATATATAATAGATATTATTTACTGAGTTGGCATTCGTTCCTGCAATTAGGAAGCAGTGGAGTATAGAATAAATATACCGAGAGCATGTTCAAAAATAGAATTTAAAACAAAGTTTGCAAGTCTTATAGTGTTTTCAGCAATTGTTGAAAATTCTGAAGATTCTGATATTCAGAAGGATAAAATTGTGATGTGGGAAACAAATAACTATTTTTTTTTATCTTCTTTTAATCTGTTGCTTACTTAATAATACAAGGAAAATTATTTTGACCTTGAGAGTCAGGCGATTCACAAGTAAAAGTGACCTTCACTGCAGATTGCTTAATTTCTGTATTTATATGAAAAAGTACAAGATTTTCTTCTTTCTTTCTTTCTTTCTTTCTTTCTTTCTTTCTTTCTTTCTTTCTTTCTTTCTTTCTTTCTTTCTTTCTTT
>VZSG01000539.1:37949-75935 GCA_013398315.1 Nothoprocta pentlandii | reverse complement strand
CCCCTTAATTTCTCATTGGTATAAACTCTTTTTTTTCTTCTTTTTCTCTTTGACATGCTATTTTTTCAAAGGTTGGAAAAGATCTATTTTGATTCAAGGCCTTCACTGTGAAGCGCAATGTGGAATAAAGATGAAGATTTAAAATGTTTACATGAGAACAGCTATTTAGCTTAGATTATTAATATTCTGAAAAAAAAAAGCAGGTATTTCTCTATAGAGAATCAGCTGTGCTTGTGTATACCTTGTAGCTTAAAATAATTTTGTTCCTACTAGAATTTCTTTTTGTCTAGAATTTTTTTTTTATCTTGATCTAAAAGAAAGTTGAACACACATAATATATGTGTGTGTCTAATTTCTTGGCTAAACAATTAATGATGCTGTGAAGTATAACAATTGAGTATTTGATTTTAAAAAGAGGAAAAATACTCTTTCTTTCTTTTGGTATTCATTAATACAACATAGCATATGACATGAATTTGCTTACACTGATTTAAGCTTCCTTCTCAGTAGTAGGCATCAAAACTTGATTATATGCTATGCCTAGCAAAGCTATTAGATAATTTGAATATGGATTAAGATATTCAATAAGATGCCAAACTTCGTGCTGGCATTACATAGATATATAGATTATATAGATACAGATTGAGTTTCAAATTAAATGGTTCAAGAAAAAAGTATAAATATAGATTTTTTCTGTTTTTCATTCAGAATAAAGAAGTGCAACACATTAGCTTTGGGGATTTGAACTACTAGTTCCATTTTGCAGGAAGCAAGAATTTTTCTTGAGCAGATGCACTGTTTTTTTACGAGTCCCAAGGGAAGCTGCATGCTACTAGCTGATCCAGTCTTTGTACATCATTTCTTTACTTTGTGTCCTGTTTTAGAGCGAATAATCTACCTGTTCTATTTCAACTATGATAATAACATCTACATGAGTGTGTAACATAACCAGCTAATATTCCATGTATGCCCTCTAAATTTGGCAAAGCAATAAAAAGTCTCTCAAGATTTAGCAATATGTAAATATTAGTACCCCAGATCAAGGACCCACCTTGTGCGACTGGCTGGATATAATCTGTTTAGCCAGTGTGAACAGGAGGGAATTTGTTTCTGGAGCTTCCCTAGATATTAGCCACCTAAGATTAAATTCTTTTGGGGAGCAACACAACATTATGAAGGCTTGATCTTGCCTAAGTGCCAAATCATTGCTATCATTCATGATCTTTGAGCCAAATGTGGTATTCAAGTGCATAAATCACAGTGATCACAGTCACAATAAATCGGTGACTTTATTTTCCTTCTCCTCCTTTTCCTATCCTTCTCCGGAGAAGGTATCCAATCACCTCAAGCTTTTGTTGTAAGCTATACTTCCCTGCCTTGTTTCAGTTGATGCATTTATCAGGCAAGGAGGGAATAAATGAGCTCATTATCCAGAGCACAAATTACAATTTTCCTGTCACTCCCTGCATGAGTATAACAATTTGCACAGTACTGGGGTAGTTGCTCTAACTGTTGAGCTTTTTTACACCAGTTACACCAGTAATCAGACATGAGAAGGAGAACAGAAGACACACTTACTAAGAAAACTTTAAAGAATAATTTATATAAACAGTTAAACAATAGGATGTGCTGTAACCCTGGTGATTCCTGTGAGCATGGAGACTGAATCTACTATCCATCGGGATGAGTTTTCTCTCAACTAACAGGTTTCTAAACAAACAGTTTAACTCCATGAGAACATTAATTAATAGCGTTGGCACACAAATAAATCTTTGGTTTGCAGTTCCAAGATTATATTGTCTCTGTTCTTTCTGTGACAAATATCTTTGCATATTTTAATGTCTACTCATTTTCTTTTTGAGCATGATTGAGTTATATCTTGAATATCTCGGACCCTGAACAGAAGGCATAGTATAGGTCTCCTTTCTCCGAATAATTTTGGGAGGATTAAAGGTAGCCCTCTGCCTTTGAAGCTGCCTCAAACTCTTGGAACAAAAATATTTTTCCTCTTTATAGTGCAAATTTTGGAACATCATTAAGAGTGTGAGCTTGCTATGGTCCTGATTTCTATGACACAAACTTAGAATTGCAATAGGAGATAGGTTTGTGTAAAAAGGCACAGTGCCTATCTTTATAACCTGTCCTCAACTAAACATAACTACATAACTCCTTTATGTTTTTACATATTTTGCTGTTTTTTTTTTGTATTCCACTTTTTTCTTTTGTTTTGTTTTCCTTCTTTTTCTCCTGTATCCACAATGAATTCATGTTCAATTGTTATAGACATTTTGACTAGGATTTCTTCCTCCTCCCAGCCCCAGGGACCTGTCCCCAGAGACCTTGACCTGTCACTATACCATCAGCACTGTTACTTGAATACTTGCATATGTTTCTTCAAGATAAAATGTACTTTTTAAAATATGAAGAAATGTAGCAATGTAGTTTATATTAGTCAAGTGATAGGTAAAGGAGTTCACTTTCATTTTCACAGTGCAATTTAACAATGAGAACTTCTGCATTCTTTTTCCATAGATCACTTTCATTTTCATTTTGTTTTTGTCTTGATTCTATGTCAAGGTCACTTATTGTTTACTGCATGGGGTATAGGATATACATAGAATTATCCAGGACACCTTCTCGTTGAGTCACAAGGTTCAGATTGGACCCTCTTCCTTTCCAGTCTCCTTCTGAGAGGGGTCTGGGTGCCACTGGACCCAATCCTAGCCCCAGACCAGGTCAACAGTTACTGACTAAGGGATTTTGTGCACAGTTATAGTGTAAATTTTGTTTAGTAAAGTTTACAAGTTCAAAAAGAAAAAGAAAGAGAGCTAGAGTCACTTACCACAAATCTGTTGTGGCAAGGGTCTCTCAATCCTGAGGAGTATCCTTGAGAGACATCCCTGCTCAAGGGAAGATCCTGGCGTGCAGTCTGTTACCACACAAAGAGAATCCAGTAAGCTCTCAGACTGTCCCTATATTTATGGGATAAGATGATTGACTCATAGTCATTCTTTCATTTCAGAGGGCTTTTGTCTGGTGTCTGCACCATCAGCCTTATCTCCCCATCAAGCTGGTTAATGTCTGAGTCTGGGAAGAAATCAGGGAGCCAACTCCCAGGGTCAGATAATAGCACTGGTGCTTACCACCTGAATAGGGCTACACGTGAAAAGTTAGGTTGAGTTGGGGAAGGAGCACATCGATTCAAAAGATCCATTTTCCTAATATAACCTAGTAGTTTCAGCTGGGCAGACTATAAGGCATGATAAGAGAGGGAAGAGGATAATAAACTTGGTTTATAAATGAAGCAGAAAAAGTAGCAAAAATTTCCTATATAGTGCTGCTGTACTGTCAGGCAACATTATTACCACCATTCTTGGCAAACGTTGGGGCACAGCCCTGTACAGAGATGTCCTTTTCCCTTTTTTTTTTTTTTTTTTTTTTTTTTTTTTTTGATAGAAAGAGGGGAAAGTAGACAAGGTGACTGTTTTCATCCTCATGAACTTTGCTAATCCTGTAGTCTCCTGATTCTCTGTCATACCTACCATGGAACAGTTCAGATCTAGATCTGTTTTCTACAGTAGATATGTAATTGTTGCTTCCAAGGGTAGGAATCAAGAGCTCATCTTGTATTTACTTAGTCCACTAGATTTCTATTAATGGATCACATGAACATATTTGTAAAGATAAAAGTTACCAGTGTTGGCAAAAGTTCATCGAATATCCATTCATAGTGCTTCATAGGTAATTTTAAATTCTGTTTTATTTTAATGAAATATGAAAGTACATCATTAATGAAACAAATGGAACAAGCTAATTACAGGCATTGCAAGCATTCTATTTTGGTCTTCATTTTTATATTTACAATGGGTGATCAGCTTATAAAAGCATGAATATATTTTATACAGATGTCACTATCTTGCTTTATTTTACAATTGCTTTGAGTAACAACAGAATAATGCAAATAATCTCATCTAGTTTCACCAGATTATTTCTTCCTCTTAGATAAAGATTTAAAATCCTTCTATGTGACTGATGAATACCAGTTAGGATTGAAGAACAGAAATATTTCTTAAAGTAGCCACTCAATACTTTAACTACTAAGCTTCTGGAAGCTGTCTAAAACATAATTTTGATAAGATTAACTCCTCTTAGTGAAATCAGTTCATACTATGTATACTCTTGCACAAGATTAATATTCACGTTTGTTCATGTGTGTGTATAAATAGTCAAATGCCCATGTAAATGCACAGGAATAGGGTGGCCTTTGAAAATTTCTGACAGCACTCTTCCTTTGGAACATCTGCTAGTAAAGCTGGGAAAAAGGACTTTTGTTGTTTTGTTCAATAAATCTATCCTTATAAATCCATGCCTCCAAATGTCTGAATATTCTGAATCCTTTTTGTTTTGTTTTGTTTTGCCTTCCATTCCACCTTATTTTTTGCCCTTTAGAAAGTGTCTGGTGGAATCTTTTTGAGGGGAAAAGCAATCAAATTTTCATTATTTGTAACTTTTTGTTACTTTTCTTGCAAACAAAACATTTGTTTTCTATATAAAACACAGCATAAATGTCCACTTTTCAGTTACCTGAAAAGCTTTGACAGTGAACTTCCATAATATTTTCAGTGTAAAAAAAAGTGTTAATTCAAAAAGCGCTAAGCTAAAAAAAGCGAAAAGGTGCTATTTCAAAAACAACCTAAGTGTTAAGTTTATAAGTAATGATACATCTGTAATTAATTAATTAATCTGTAATTAATTGTAAATTGAACAGTAATTCAATGTCTATTTGCATCCTAAGTCATGACAAAAACAATGAGTTCTGAAGCTTACAAAGTTTGCTATGCTGAGCAGAATAATGTTTAGCAAATTAAAACTGTCTGCACAAAGGGTAGAGAAATTGTTGCCCTTTAGAACATTATTATAGAATTGAAGAGTATGTTTCTGAGACTAGGAAGGTTTATTTTACCTGTTTTTTTTTGTTTCCTGTTTTTTTTTTTTTTTTTTTNTTTTTTTTTTTTTTTTTTCCTGGAATTGACATTGCAACATGTTATCTGATGTAAAGAAACATACATGTGATCTGATGTAAGGAAACATACAGATTTTTTTTTCATTGTTTTGATTGTGAAGTTTTATAATGGGGAAGAGAAAGTACAACTGTTACCTACTGAATTGCTGTTACCTACTCCAGAGGCCCTGGAGAGATTTTCAATCTCTCTGCTTATAGTGCTTGTAGGGTAAGTGTGTTCTTGGATAGCTTATTTACAAAAATGGTGTGTGCAGGATGCATAGCACAAAGGGAATTATAAACTCTCTTCTGACTATCTCACATTTTAATATATCAGATGAAAGTGAAACTGAAAATCACTTCTTTGAAGCCAATATGAACTATTTAAGTGATATGGGATACAAATTCAAAGGTAGTAAGCTTTAAATTCCTCCTGAGCTACTGTCAGCCTGATGTTGCCTGGCTTTCTGCATGCAGCATTAAAATTTCTGCATGTCCTTTAGTGAATGTTACCAGTTGTTTCTTGGCATAATATCCTTCTTGGAGAACTTGATCTGGTCAGCTCTTTCTGCATCACATGAACTTGACCCATCTATACACAAAATAATCACAGTATCTAGATGAGATACATCAGTGCTTCCTTCACTAATAATTTATCTATTATCCTGCTGCTAAAGGCTTTAGGAAAAATGGTTAAAGTCACTGTCAGTAAGAACAGGGCTGTCTTTTTCATGAAAATCAGTGTAGTTTTCAAAACTGTATGCCTATTTTACCATTTTTATTCAAGGTGACACAAGCCTCTTCACTCTTCTTTTGTTTATATTCTTGTATTTCTGTGCTGTACAGTAGTCTTTCTTACTGATATAAGCTCTGATACACTGATATACCTCTGAGAAAAGCCCATTGAATCAGTCTCTTTCCTTGATGATCTATGAATGACAGAGTAGTTGGCCCACACTGTGTTACGCTTCTCAGAGCCCAGTACCTTATGTAATATTCACACTTACAATACAGTGTTGCATGCCAAAGCATGGCAAGGTATGGAGACTGCTTGATATGGCGCATCCATAGATCCTTTTAACTGGATGGAGTCTTTTACTACCTGTTTTGAATGATTTTAGTTTTTTTGTTGTAGATGTGGAGGGCATGACCTACAAAAAATAACTGAAATATTTTGCTAAGGTAAGGGAAAAAAAAAAACAAAAAACAAGGCGAGGTGAAATTAGAGAAAGGTTCTGTTCTGAAGATCTCACATTCTGTACCTACCCCCTTTTGAGGGGATTTGCAACCTCTTTCAACTCACCCTTTTTCCATGTCCATGCTGGTGTAAACTATTGCTTGCAGAGTTGAGCTTACCCCATACATTTTAGATTGAGCAGAAGTGATGTCATTCGGTGTCTTTATAGAGACTAGGCACTTGCAGTGGTGAATCTTCATTAAGCAAATCATGTGAATTAATAAGTAATCACTGTGGTGTTTATATCATCTCTTGTATTAGCAAGCTAACTGAAGTGTCAAATTGTTATGTAAACTGTATACTGATTTAAAATCTGGGTTTACAGACACTTATGTAGAGTTTACTGATTAACAAATTAAACACAGATCATATTCAAATAAATGTAAAACACTAATTTCCACGCTGAATGTAAACTAGATAAACTTTGATTTTTTTTTTCATGAAGGGTAATAATATTCTAAAGCTATTTTTTGCCTTATATGTTCCAACCCTTAAGCAATTAATATCAGGTGTAGATTATTTAAGGGATAATTGTTGCAGTATTGAAGTATTTGCCTTTTTATAATTATATCTCAAGTGTTTGTCATGATTTTAATTAATATCTAAAAAAATGCTGGTGAATTCTAAATTAGTTGCTTCTCCTTTCCTCATCTTTTTTTTTTCCTGTGATTATTCCTTTTTCTTATTATTAATGGCATTCTTTTCAAAAAGATACTTTAAAGTTTTTTTTCTATCTCCTGCTTCAAACAGTTAGAAAGCAAATGACTATTCTAATAGAGATGACAGTTTTTAATATAGTATTTTAGTATTTTCATTTATTATGACTAATAAAAAATGTAAAGTGCAATACATGTTATAAATTTTTAAGACAAATATGGATGAACACTTGTCTAAAAAATAAAATTCTATAGGCTAGATTTTAGTATTTCTTCTGCTCACTGCGTTCTGTTTGTTTACACATTTAAGAACAATTTAAAATAATTAAAGAAAATTGATTCTTGTCACAAGTTAATAACACTGTGTGCTTTTTATTTGAAAAACTGCATTCCAAAGAGGCACCTAAAACCAAATCAATAGCCTGAAGAATTTCATGGAGGATTCATGTAAGTAATGCATAAGTGTACTCTTACATGCTGAGTCTTTTTTTTTACTATTTTTGTCTTTTATTGTTGCCATATTTTTATATTCCTTTATTAATGAGTTATCTTTTGAGATAACTTTAACATACACTATTTTTTTTTTTTATTAGATACACTACAGCCTTTTGGCTAGCCTTCTGGTAACATTTTCCTGGATCTTAGATATTGTTTTCATCAATTTTTGGGGATCATCAAAGAGCTGAAGGCTATTTTGATTTGCATCTTAGTTTAATATTTAATTGCTCCCCACCTTATTTCTAATGCATACAGAACAATAGTTATTCAAACAATGGTTTCAAGCTCAAAATGTAGTCCTGTTGGATATATATCATTGATATTCTCCTACAAATGTGTGAAATAAGTAGCAAATGTTACAAGACTCATTTTATAATTTTCTGTTTCCATATGCACCATTGTGGTTCATGAAGGAAAACACAAAGCATGTCTATATGTCATTCTGAGACTCCTTCAGTAAGTACTCAAGGATGAAAGCAGGTAACAGCATCCTTTTTTTTTCAAATCAATAACAGCTATAGTTCTAGTAGTAACTACCTACATTTTAGTTTCTGTTTCATTTGAATATTGAATTTGTTCTCTTTAAAATGTATTGAAACAAGCTTGTAAATTGTGCAACTACTCATACATCACTTTACTTAAAACACTGTGAACAGCCAGATGTCAACAGTCTGATGAATCAAGGTTTCAGTACAGTGAAAATAATGATTTTAGCCAATGCTTTTAGTCAAAAAAGTTAACAAGAAGAAATGAGAAAACTGACCAGTGACTTCCTCAAATCAACTAAAAATTGATATTGATTATTTAAGTGGTTTCTTTTTATTAAAGCCCAAGTTGCTAGTTCATTTTAAACTGTGCTGTTACGGCATGGTAGCTTGATAAGCAGGACAAATATTGTGAAACCTCTTTACCAACTTGAAATGTATTTCAACAAATTTATGGCATTTATTCCATGTCATTTAAGATGACTAGCTGAAACAAATTATTTGCAAAAAATAATAACATGGTAAGTTAAGAGGAAATACTTAGGCATTCTGGTGTCACAAAGGCACCAGAAAGATACTGGAGGCATTCTGGTGACAGAAAGGTGATTCAAGAACTGAATTTGGGCATTTGAAAGATGTCTGTTGATCCTTGTTTTCATGTCTGTATTAACTGGAAAATGTCGTGCATGCCTAGTGAGGAAGCTTTCTTTACAAGCAGTTCAACTGTTTTAATAAAACTAGGTGTAACACCTTAAAATATTTAGCTTTTGTACCCTTAGTAGTTGATCTTATAGGGCATGTTAGGATTGACTGAACCATGTATCAGAGAACAGCATAGGTAGCTGTCCAGGTAAAATCACCTTGTTAGCTGACTCTTGGTTTATAGGGGGTCTCAGGACTTCAGTAAAAGATTTGGATGTACCAAAAAATGATACTCATTTTTCCTACTCTAGACTATACTTAAATGTGAATAGGTCCATGCAAACTCATGAACCTAAGTAAGAGCTGTTAAAGGTAAATGCTTCAGAGATATTACAATGTACTCTGTACATTGACGGTGGTCTTACAGATTGCTGCCTACACTCACACCACTCCCTTTCACTTCTTTTTTGTTTTTTTTTTTTGATTAGAGATAGCTGAGATAGCTGTATGCTATGATATCATACAATGCTTTTGTTAATGCAATAGCTAAGATAATACATTACTTTTCATTACTTCTTAAAAGTGCAGTCACACGTTTGACACTCCTACCTACATTCTGTCAATTTAGCATAAGACTGGTTCATCCTCCTGGTTCTTGACTTAATAGTAATCTACTCCTTCTCTTTTTTTTTTTTTTTTTTTTTTTTCAGTGAATGCATTAGTTTCCTCTAGTCAGAGAAGCGGCAGTTCTAGCGAAGGGAATTATTATGAGAATGTAGACTGGAGGAGAGAGGGATGTAGAAGTATATCAGTTTTTCAGGAGCAGCAAACTATTAAATGTTTTTCATCCTTTCTCAAGAGTGTTTGCCACTGTGCTCACATCATGATCTGTTTTGTAATTCAGCCCCAAAGAGACAAATAGGCAAAACTAGAGGAAAGTTAAAATGTGCTGTAGTGTTGGAAATGGATGGGTTAGTTTAGATTTCTCTTAAGACAACTTTACTGCTCTAGAAAGGAATATGAAGATTAAAAAACAGCAAGGGAAAATATTGATCAGAAAGCAGTGAATGAAGGCTGTCTTTACAGGAATTAAAAAAATTCCTTTTCCACAGCTAGTTTTGAACATTTGAACATTTGAATTCAATTATTTAGAACTAGAACTCACCAAGGCAAGAGAAATGAAATAATGTAAGGATATCGCTGAGAAGCCAGATGCAATCTCTGCTCATCGTCTTCTGCTCTGTCCCTATGTTTTTCTACGAACAATCAAGTAAATGATTGATGGCAGTGAAAATAGCTTTCAAAAATTCTTTTGCTCAGTCTAAGGAAAGAACATTAACAGGAACTCCTTGGGAATGGACATTTTTGTTACCATTTTGTGTGGTAATCACAAATAGAAATGCTAAAAATACCACACGATGAGTTAGTTGAAAAAGCTAACACCTAGCAATAAATATCTACGGCTTCTTTGGCAGTTTAAAATCTGTATCTAAAACTTACAGGGTCAGGGTTTTGGCTAGTTGCTGATAGAGAAATATAAATATACAAAAGAAGGCACAGTAATAAAATACGGCAGTTGCTTTGCAGAAATAAAGTTATTTTCCTTCTGTTGGTGCTTTATTCCTTGAAACTTGAAAACAAGCATATATTTGATTAAAAGTTATGAAATAAAGGATTGACTTAAATATTGCCTCATTAAGACATAAAATAACTGTCGTAAGCTGGTTGATCTTTTGTGGCTTTTTTTTGTGAAAGGGTGTTGATTCGTTGCTCCTGAGAACATAAATGAGAACTTGATGATATGATAAATACTTGAAAACCTAAAATGAACCTCAAATATCTGTTTTTCATACTGATTTTATAATTTCAAAACAATATTTTCTGTCTTGTACTTGAAATATTTTTTAAAAGAAATCCAATGGAAAAATAAATCATTTAAATATTACATTTAAAGATATAAAATATATTTTTAGAAAATTATTTTCTGAATTTTATCTTCTCCTCTTTTGTAAAAGTATATTTTAATGTAATGATGTGTAAAATCTTTATCATTTCAAAAAAAAAATTATCTGCAACCCAGGCCTAATTTACACAATTAGTCTTTTTTATACATTTTCACTACTGCAGGTGCAGAGCCAAAAAAATACTGGTTGAGAGTTACTTTATAGCAATTTTTGTGCAACAGATAACTTAATTCTTGTTTTGGATGTAATTTTCACCTTATATTCTTCTGGTTTTGCATCATAAGTCAAACAATCATGTGATCTGCCCCCTTTTTCTTTTTAAACTAGCTAGTCCTTCCTTTTCATTCTTTCTACAATAAATCTAATAGTCTCAAGAATTAGTTCAGAAGAGACTTATTTCCTGAAAACTGTCCTCTCTCTAGCAGTAAGATGACGAAGGTAAACACATTTTTGCTAAGTGTATGGTCAGTTACTCATAAATCAAAGCACTCTATGTTAAACACTTAAATAGCAACAGAATATTTATACTTTGATTATAAACAGTAGTGATAAATTCTCCTACCTTTGCTTGACTTTTCTGCTTTGCAAGAATGATAGCTTCTTGTTGATGCTGTTCTGTGTTTTAAAATGTCTGACTTCAAGCACTCATATGAATTAAGCAATTGTAAGATTCTTCACTTATAGCAAGATTACTTTCTAAAACCCTCTCTTCTTTAATCTCTGCCTCCAGCAATGTTATGTAAGAGAATAGGAAAATAAAGGCAGGGCATTTTGTGTCAATAGCAAAATACAATCTTGCTCTCAGGGAACTGGAAATGAAAGAAGATATATATCGTGAAATGTTCAGATTGTTAGAAAGATATTATTGTATCATTTGCACAGATAAGTACAATATCAGAAAAAAACATTAGATTGATTTATGGTGTAGAAATGAGGTACATAATATTACTTTAATTGTCATTCATTTTATAGTTTCCTCTGGTTTTAAGAGGAGATTGTGTATCATGAATATAACTATATTGAAAACAAAATCTAGAAAAAAAAAACCACAAAACTATATTTTACTTGCTTAGAAACCTACATATAAAAGAAAGAAGTCTTTTCAAGCAGCATAGAAGCTCAAGGATCACATCCTAGACTTTTCATTTACAGCACTCTGTGGAGAGGACTATCTTCCTTATAGTCATGTAAATTCTCAGAAGGCATCTCAGACTTTGTGTGACTAATGCCCTCTGCATTCTTTAATGACAGAGAAGCTGTTATTCTTCAAGCTTTAATTTTGGCATTAATATATGAATAGACCATTTTTTTTTCCCCTTCAGCATCCCTGCCGATTTTTAAAGGTAAACCAAAAAAACACAAGATGTCAGAGCAATGATTTATTTAGCAGGATATCCTGTCTATGTCACAGACATTTAGTAGCTGCCTGCTTAACATTAGTATGAGTACTTAACTGGACATGGCCCAGTAAAGGAAGACGTATGGTTGTCTGCCTGTGACATTTTATATGGAGAACAAAATGAGTAGGTAGCAAGAACTGAGTAGGTAGCAAGAAGTAAGCACCAGTTCCCTTAATTCTTGGTCTGGAACTGTTGCAACAAAGAATGTTTTTTCTTATGAATCTGCCCTGGTGTGGAGGTGCTTGGCTTTTGCAGTCTTCTATACTTTCTCAAATAATGACTGTGCTCTGGAGGTCTCCTTTGGGAGATAAAAGGGATGTGAAAACCATGTTCTGAAAGGGAGATAAATATGTATAATCGTTTCCTAGAATTTAATGCATATGTAGATAATAGAGAAATAAAAATTTTTGCAAACACCCCCCAGGACATGCACGATGGGTGGAACTATCCCCTGTGCGTCCAGCACTGCAATAAAGTGAATGCCTGCTTCTTAATACCACATTGGTATTAAGAGGTTTATTCCCGGTTTTCGGTGACAGTATGGTTACCGTCATCTATAAAATGATGTCTTGTCAGATGACAAGATCATTTATATGAATGAATTCTTCCAATGTGATATGAATTCAGTTATTTACAAAGCCTTTTTTTTTCTTAAAATAAGAGAAGTTGAATCTAATACCTCTTCATCTAGATATTCTCTAACTTCAAATTGTTTTATTCTTTCCCCATGTCTTTTGATAGTCTTGCAATGCTGTTTATTCTGTAATAAGATGATCAACAAAGTAACCTAAATACTGTCCTGATAATATTCTGCATAATCATTTCATCATTCCTTGAAACTGCTACAAATTAACACCACATCTATTTTATTATTCTCATAGGCTGTAAGGAGTATTGCTTTTACTTATTTGTCATTTGTACATCATTTGGTAATCTGTGATTTCTATATAGAAATAGCCCATATAATTCTATTTCTATATAGACATAGCCCAATGTCTTTATATCTATCTATATTTTCTTTTAAGCGTCATTTCCCCTTATAGAACTACAAATAAGGTTTATAGGCTTTTAAGCATAAAAATCTCAACTTATTTATTGTAATTGTTCCAATTCCAACAACATTATCTCCTAGCTTTGAAAAAAAACATTTGTTTTGTTGTTAAATAAGCTACTTACGGAGCAATGAAAGTTCAGCTCATGTGGGTTTTTTGTTTTTGTTTTTGTTTTTAATAATTTCTGACTTTTCTTTACCAAAATTCCTTGACATGATTACGTGGAACTTCACCACTCATAAACTTTTCCGTGGAATATCACCACTTCGATGCTTTTTGTACTCCTTATATTATGTTCTGATAAGAATAGGTTTTATTCTTGTTAACATGGAATCACACAATTTTACTATTAGACTAAATATTAGGTCTCCAGTTTACAGCTCAGTCTGCCGATTTGAGAGGTTTTTTCCCTGTGGGAACTTGTGACAGATACTGATTAAAGTAATTTCAAACACAACCTCTTCAAACATAATATTATTTATTCACCCCAAGGGTTCATAATAGATGAAACAAACAAACAAGGAGGGAAGGAAGGAAAAATGCATGTATGCACATTGGTTCTTATGTATTCTTTAGGGAGGTTGTAAGCTTTGGTAAATCCAGTTCAGCCTAGTTGTCTAAAGTTTGTCTCATATCTAAAGACTTCTAAAATGGTTAGAATCCATTCACTGCCATTTTTCCCTTAGTCTATCTTTGTTTCCATAATTCCATTTAATTCCGTTTGACTCAGAATGACAAAATCTTGCTCATTAATAGAATTCCAAATATTATAATAAAGTGTATGTGTAATACCTCTACCATCATTTTCTCATTGATTCTTCATATTCTTTTAAAAGTGCTTTATTGATGTGCTTCCTTTTTAGCTGCTAATCCCTGTGTTTTACTTCCCACTAATGGGCGGGAATCATCAGTCAAGTATACTGAACTGCATCAGATACTTACTTAGGTTGTAGAATATGTAATATGTATAATACTTGGTAATTCATATTCCAAACACTCACCATCACATGGAAAATACAAAACTGTTTAACTAAGCACTGTTCTATATCTTAGCGTAAAGGTGTTCTGATTTTCCTTTTCTTTCTTTTTCTTTCTTTTTTTTTTTTTTTTTTGCTTGGAGGGAGAAGTCAGAATGTTAGTTTTGTTTTGACATTTTCAGAGCCAAAGAGTTAGAAATGTTCTTATGCTGTACTTTTTCTTCACATTATTAAATTCTGGAATTAAAAAAAAAATGTAGAGTAAGCAAAAAGGTTTTTTTTTCAGTCACTGAACACATTATTTTAACAGAGATTTTGTTTTCCTGGAGAATGGGAAAACAGTTACACATATTCTTTGATCTACCTCATAGTCTGCTATTTACTCAACTATAGGTACAGACTTTGGTCAGATTCTTCATATCAATTTTCAAATGAGGAAAGTGTAATATTCTACATTACTGTCATAAGATGTTCAGAAACTTGATTGCTCTGCCCATCTCCTTATCCACAGAAACATTTGAAATGAGACTAAATTAATACTGCCCTCCCTGTCTGACTTGTAGTTTAATGATACTTTTAAACACAGTTGTATTTTCCAGCTTGTCATTTTTAGATTTTTTTTAAGGTAATATTAAAAATGTTTGGCAGTTCCAAACTATCTTATGAAAAAAAAAAGTGGTTTTATTGAAACAATATATTTTCTTAAAGGAAAAATATCGCATGATTCTGAAAAGAATAGTTCAAGTTTAAAGAACAACATAGATCATAAAATGGGTCAATGAACAGGACTTAAACTATAGCTCCAGAGACTAGAATAGGGAAAGGGTACCTTGTACATTTACTGACAACTATTCTGAATATCATTCATGAACCTTGTACTTTTACACTGTGTAGAAGTTTTTTTTTTTAAATTCAGTCAATAAATAATGCAAAGCAAATTTTACTGAGAAATAACATACCATCTCTAGCAAACTTATGGCAGTTAAAGCCTGTTAAAAAGAGTGCCTTAGTATTAAACCTTTGCTGTTGTCCTGAAAACTCAATCTTTTTAGTTCTTATGAAGAATAAAATTTTGATGTAACACTTCATGCATTGCAGAATCAGAATGGAGGCAGAATGGATGACCCTGAGGTCTTATCTGACTTCTTCTTTACTTTTTTTTTCAGAAATGCTTGTTATGTGTATGACAGTAATGTCATCTTTAACATTTTACATAACTTGCTTTTTTTTAAAATTATTTTAAAATCTAATTTACCTAAAAGGCTTTCTTTTTTTTTTTTTTTTTGGTGCTGCTTTGTAACTCTTCATCTTTAAAAGTCTTTTTCTTTAATTCTTTCTGCTCTTACATGTACTTCTTCATCCTTAAATTTATTAAATATTAATCTATGAATAAAAACAATCAAAATGTGTGATATCATTCAGGTAGATTGCAATGTAAATCAAGCAGGCAGTATTTTCCTTTGCATGTTTGTACATCTTTTACAAGTGCATCTAGGGAATAGTTATTTGCTTAGTTGTTGTACTATAAACATGTCTTATTAGATTGCTTCTTAAGGTTCCTAAGTATTTTAGACATGATGAGGCCTATAGGTTGAGATGCATGTTTTTACTAATAGTCTCCTAAGATCTTTGAATTAAAAAAGAGGAAAATGGCAACACTGACAGGCTGAAGACGTCTTTCCACTTGCTCAGTTTTCAAGTTTTTATTTGTCTTGTCTTCAACTTCCTAACGATAACTTAAATTTAGTAATTCTGATTATTAAGTTTATTTAAATTATCTTTTTTTTTAAAGAAAAAAACAACCCTCTAACGAATTCATTAAAAGTGGGTAGGATTTGGGGACATAATATGACCAAAAAATTTAAGCAAATTGTCTATTAATGTCTTGGCCTATTGCTCAAGATAACATTGGCTAAGGCATGCTCACTGATTATACCTGTTTAGTATACAAAGAAATAGAACTAATGAGAGGAAGCAGTCACTTTTATGGTTTAAACTTCTTCTTAGCTGAAAAAAAAAAAACATGTACTAACGTTGATGCAAAAGGAGTGAACTCATTAGTGCAAACTTGAGCTTTCAGAAGCTAAAGCTGCCTTGGTGTGAGTGATAACAGAGAAGCACGGTTCCACACAGTGGTTCACAATGGCTAAATCAGGCTTTGTATGTGAATTGTTTTGTTCTCCACAAATCGCAGTAGAAAATGTAGGATATTAGTCTCTGTAAATTGAAGATATCCTTTAAATGTAATCCTGTGATAGTGCTTCTTTTAATCTTGCATCATGTTAATTTTAGGAGGTCTGTGAATTATTCCCAAAAACATAAAGTTTTTTTTTTTCAAAATCTGAATTTAAATGTTAAATCAAGTCAGCTTCAAACTCACACTTTATCTCTTTTTGAGATATAAGATTGATGAAAGATCTGTGAGAAAAATGCAAATTTGAAGGCCTCAAAAATCTATTCATATTTATGAGATTTTGTTAGTGGAAGAGGAAATGAACTAGAGAAACATTTAGCAGATTGGCAAAAGTTACTAACCCAGAAATGAGTTCAAGGTCATGGGAGGACAATGTTAGAATTTAAAATGACTTTGACAAATTGAAGAAGTGATCAGAAGGAGAAACTCCTAAGTCAGTAAGGACAGGTTCTGAATTTGGATGTTTAAATACAAGGAAGAGAGCTAGAGTATCAATAGTTGTTAGCAGAACAGCTTTTGAGGGGGGATTATAATAAGTAGAACAAGTTGAATAAATCAATAACAAAGTTATTGTTGTTAAACAATGAGTTTACACTCAAGAGGAGATGGATAACCTCACAAGAAAGGAAGTAACTTATGATGGCTAAGTAGAAAGCAAACATGTCCAGCTTGTTCCCCAGCCATGATGCAAAATGCAAGAGAGCTGTCTGAATATCTAGACTTGGATCCAAATCTATCTCTAACTATATTTAAATACAAAGTAGTCAAAATATTGAATAAATGGATGTCAGCAGCTCTGCAAAGAAGGTCCCCAAAATTAGAACAACTGAATTATTGTCTGAATAAATTTATCTCTAAGATTGGATGTATGCTAATAGTCTTATGATTTGATAAGCACATTTGATAAGCACAGTCAAAGCTGTGGCTTGGGCAGCTGTTGCAGATCACTTCTGCTAATTTACCAAGTCTTATTAAGGTGATAAAATGACTACTTAATATTACCTATCTGGAAGAACAGGCATACGAATATAGTCTTCCTCATACTTTTCTGTACAATTTAAACACTTTGGAATAAAAATTTCCATCAGTCTAAAAAGAAGGATACTTTTGCATACTTTACTCACTCTTTTCTGTTGCATGAGGTGGTGGACAGTCTGGTTCACATTTATTCATTAGTCATTTCTCTATAGTTCTGTCTATATATATATTACTGAGTAGATGCACTACTAGTGCAGTCTAAAGATGTCTCTCTGAGGAGTTGTATGTGAGAGAGGCAAAGGACTATATGAGATTATCAATTAATTAAATACTATTTTTATGATACTTAAACACAACAACAACAACAACAACAACAACAACAACAAACCTTTCAAGTTCATTTTCCTGTGAATAATTTATTTACTAAAAGCTTATGCAGAAAGCCATCTTTTTGGATGCAAGCTTGCTGTTTTGAGCCTTTTAAGTCAGCTGTTCCTGTCAGGTTTTCAAACAAACAGCATTCTTTTTTAATGATCCAGATCATCAGAATCCCAATCCATATCGAGATCCAGAAATCCCACCCAAAATAGATCAAAGCTTTTTGTTTTTGTTTGTTTTGTTTTTGGTGCAGGTCATAAAATGGTAACATGATGAAGCTGCAAATTTTTTTGGATTTCATTGTATGTGTATTTAAGGCAGTCCAGTGAAAAATTTTCATTGTATTATTGTTTCACCGCGGAGGCAGCAAAACTCCTACTTAACATGTTTAATATCAAGAAACCACAGACAGCGCTTTCAGAACTGTTATTCTAATACTACTGTTAACAAAGTCAGTGGAAAATAAACCATTCTTGCCAATACTGTCAAAGGAGATCTGATATTGAAATATTCACTGAATATGTACTTTTTTCATTTGTTTTCAAAGGTTCTTTTCTGCTAAATTATATGGAAACACCAAAACGGTCACTGCCTTCTACAGTCTTTTCTGGGTGCTAATTACAGTCTTCCATGTGAAGCATTTGTTGTCCTTGAGGACTGTACCATAATCTATGACAGTACAGAGTATCACTAATTTCTCAACCTCAAAATAAATTCATTATATTTCTAAATTAACTCTTGAAATCTATAGTAGAAACTAGATTTGTAGCTTGGTTTGTGTGTGATGTATCAATGGCACATATCTACTGGTGACATCTACTGGCTGGATGGCAGAGCTCACAGGGTTGTGATAAATGGGGCCGAGTCCAGTTGCAGGCCTGTGGTCAGTGGTGTCCCCCAGGGGTCAGTAGTGGGCCCAGTGTTCAACTTGTTCATCAATGACCGGGACGAGGGCACGGAGTGCACCCTGAGCAAGTTTGCGGACGATACCAAATGATCTAGTGGCTGACGCTCTGCAGGGCTGTGCTGCCATCCAGAGGGATCTGGACAGGCTGGAGAGTTGGGCAGAGAGGAACCTCATGAGGTTCAATAAGGACAAGTGCAGGGTCCTGCACCAGGGGAGGAATAACCCCAGGCACCAGGGCAGATTAGGGGTTGACCTGCTGGAGAGCAGCTCCATGGAGAGGGACCTGGGAGTCCTGGTTGACACCAAGTTACCCATGAGTCAGCAGTGCCCTTGTGGCCAAGAAGGCCAATGGGATGCTGGCCTGTGTCAGGAGGATGTTGCCAGCAGGTGGAGGGAGGTGATTCTGTCCCTCTTCTCAGTTCTGGTGAGGCTGCATCTGGAATACTGTGTGGAGTTCTGGGCTCCCCAGTATAAGAGGGATGTGGAGCTCCTAGAGAGGTTCCAGTGGGGAGCAACTAAGATGATTAAGGGACTGGGACATATCTCGTATGAGGAGAGACTGTGTGAGTTGGGCCTGTTCAGCTTGCAGAAGAGAAGGCTGAGAGGGGATCTTATTAACATGTATAAATACATGAAGGGAGATTGTAGGGAGGAGGGGGCCAAGCTTTTCTCAGTGGTGGCCAGCAAGGGGTAATGGGTGCAAGCTGAAACACAATAGGTTCCATCTCCAGGTGAGGAGGAACTTCTTTACCGTGAGGGTGACAGAGCAGTAGAACAGGCTGCCCAGGGAGGCTGTGGAGTCTCCTTCTCTGGAGGTCTTCAAAACCTACCTGGATGCCACCCTGTGCCCCGTGTTCTAGGTGTCCCTGATTGAGCAGCAAGGTTGGACTAGATGATCTCTAGAGGTCCCTTCCAACCTTTAAGATTCTGTGATTCTGTGATTCTGTGATTACATAAAGACATTATTTGTCCTTCTGCTCAACATAACATAAATTGGTAAGAGGTGGCATGTGGGTTTGCAGGTGAACATGATAGAATGACTATATAGTTGAGCAAGTTTCCCTTACCATAACCCAAGGTTTTTTTTTTTTTTTTTTTTTGGATGCTGTCTTGTATTACAGAATCATAGAATACTTAAGGTTGGAAGGGACCTCCTGAGATCATCTAGTCCAATCCCCTGGGCATGCAGGCTGTCCTACAACATGTGGCACAGGATTCCGTCCAAGTAGGTTTTAAAGATCTCCAGAGAAGGAGGCTCCACAACTTCTCTTGGCAATCTCTTCCAGGGCTCTGTCACCCTCACTGTTCCTGTGGAACTTCTGGTGCTTCAGTTTGTGGACATTTCCACTAGTTTTATCAGTGGCTACCACTGAAAAGAGGTTGGCCCCATCCTTCTCACTCCCTCCCTTGAGGAATTCAGACACTGATCAGGTCCCCCTCTCAGTCTTCTCTTCCTCAGGCTGAACAGGCCCAACTCAGCCTTTCCTCACAGGGCAGATGTTCCAGGCTCCTTATCATCTTTGCAGCCCTTCGCTGGACTCTCTGCTACAGCTCAACATCCCTCTCCTACTGAGGAGTCCAGCACTGGATGCAATCTCCAGATGTGGCCTCACTAGGATTGAGTAGAAGGGGATGATCACCTCTCTTGACTTGCTGAAGATGCTCTTCTTAATGCACCCGAGGATACAAACTTTTAAACAAACCAAATAATAGATCTTCATTTAATGCCATTGAGATAATATGTCCCTCAGCCTTTTCTAGTGTTAGAAACTTTTCTAGTTTTCTAGCATTATAAAATGCATGTTTCTCTGACATTTACCTAGCATACATTTAGAAGATAATTTAGAAGGTAATATGAAATAACTCCTCATATTACATGAATATGAGAGCTGGGACATGGGACCTGGCAGTCCTGGTTGACATCAAGTTAACAGAGTCAGCAGTGTGCCCTTGTGGCCAAGAAGGCCAATGGAATTCCTGGCCTGCATCAGGAGGAGTGTTGCCAGCAGGTGAAGGGAGGTGATCCTGCCCCTCTACTCAGCTCTGGTGAGGCCTCACCTGGAGTACTGTGTGCAATTCTGGGCTCCCCAGTATAAGAGGGAAGAGAAGCTCTTAGAGAGGGTCCAGCGGAGAGTGACAAGGATGATTAAGGGACTGGAACATCTTTCATATGAGGAGAGACAGAGTGAGCTGGGCCTTTTTAGCTTGGAGAAGAGAAGGCTGAGAAGGGATCTGATTAACATGTATAAGGACGTGAAGGGAGAATGTGGGGAGGAAGGGAGAATGTAGGAAGTTTGAGCAAAATCCATCAGAAGGGACCGATCCACCACCATTATTGGCTCAGCACCAGACATCATACTGTGTGGCTTATCAGCTGCATGATAAGACCAGGTTGACACCTCTGCAGGGAGTATAGCAGACTTTGGTTGCAGTGTCTTCACTATGCTCCACCCTCCATTCACTCATTGGCTGCAGGCACCATCAGATTACCACCTCTGCAGGGAATCCAAAAAGCTTTGGCTACAGTGACTCCACTCTGCTCCACAATTAGTTTACTTTCATTAGTGTGTGCTAGGAGGGCAGATTGTGTTGCCAAGGCAATCCTGGAGAAGTACCAACCATCCTGGAGTGCTAACGGTCTCTCCCCTAAAGCAGGCCTCTATAATGCTATAACTTCTCTTAGGCCCTGTTTTTTCTCTAATTTCCCCTTTCTCAAGCAATTCTCTCACAAAAGGTAGTACTCAGCAGCTGTGAACAGGCAGTAACAAAAGGTGATGAGGCATTTGTAAAAGATGAAGCATTTGAATCTATAGGCAGGCTAAGTGTGTTGTATCATATTTAGTATTTCTAAATATGTATGCTGGGCATTGCTAGCTCTAGGGCTCTTTTTGCCCTCAGAAAGCTAAAAAGTGCTTGCTCCTGTACTGTAAAATCAATTGTACACTGAACAGATACCAAAAATTTCTACTTCTGAATATTTGCAGCCCTAAGCAGTTGTCTATTCCACTGCAGAAGTATTTATTCTTCTGGCTAAGTTTCATAGATTTTTCTTTNTTTTTTTTTTTTTTTTTTTTTTTTTTTTTTTTTGGTATGACTTTTCCATGCAGTTTTCTTAAATGAATGAGTACAGCAGATTTGCATTATGTATATGAACAATATTATGTATGTGAACAAATTATATTTGTAAACAATAGGGAAATTAAATTTTTTGGTGTGATGAATGTTTAATTAGAGAATGTGTAATTAGAGATCACACAGAACAGGTGAGAAAGCTAGAAAGAAAAGCAGAGTACTTCAGGAGGTTGAATGACTATGAAAGATTTATTAATAATACATGGATAAAACTACAGTAAAAGCAGAAAGCAAGATAAAAATTGGTTTAAAGAAACAAGCTGAAGAAAAAGTCAAAGAAAACTAGAAAAGAGCTCAATAAATAAAATGTAAGCAAAGGGAAATGTTCATTCACTAGGGAAGGGAATATATAAAAAGCCTCAATGGAAAGCCTGACAATGATTTTTATAGGTTCTAGTTATAAATAGCAGTTATCCTTTGGCAATGAATGGCTTAGTTGATAATTTTTCCATCATTTGTTTCTTTAAGTTTGTGGACAACTCAAGGAATTATACTGATGAGAAAGACATACAGAAGACAGAATTGTTTGGTAAGTTCTAATTTGAACTACTGTAGAACAAAAATATTAATGAAAAATAATTTTAAAATATCCATTATAAAGCATGGTAAAATATTTCTAAAGTAAATTTAACTTCTATTTATAAAATTTTCATTTGGAAATGTTTGAAATGCATTTTTTGAATGTTGAAGCGGTTGAAATGGAAAAATGAATGAATATGGAAGAATATAATACAGGATAAGTTAACAGCAGTAATATCAATATATCATGCCATATATTACTCTAGCCAAATAAATATTTTTATTTTTACAAATTTAACTAATATTATTACTGAATAATAGTAGATGAAATTATCATTATATTTTCTAGCATAGAAGTTTTTCTGAAAATGCAAATAGTGGATTGTTAGGAAAGAATGGAACAATTGATTTTTACAAGCAATTCTCCTTATTTGTATAAAAAATAATTAAACATAATGAATACCATTATATTTAAAATCTTGTTTAAATCTGATAATTTTGTTTTGAAAATATAAAATTAAAATTATCTGCTTGGGAAATATTTTCTGCTTGGTAGCAGGCACTATGATTCTTACAGAACAAAATGAAAACATTTTTCAAAATATTTCCCATGAATAAAATTTCTGTATTTTGTCCACCTCTTCTGAACTTTATAATAAATGTATAGACTGTGACAGGTATGGACTATCTGATTATCATACAATCATAGAGTCCTTAAGATTGGAAGGGAGGTCTTGAGGTCATCTAGTCCAACTCCCCCCACACAAGCAGAGTCCCCTAGAGCATGTGGCACAGGGCTGCATCCAAGCAGGTTTTGAAGATCTCCGGGGAAGGAGACTTTGCAACCTCTCTTGGCAACCTCTTCCAGGGCTCTGTCACCCTCACTGTCAAGAAATTTTTCCTTAAGTTACTGTGGAACTTTTGGTGCTTCAGTTCGTGGGCATTTCCACTAGTTCTATCAGTGGCCACCACAGAAAAGAGTCCCATCCTCCTCACTGCCTCCCTTAAGGTATTTATACACACTGATCAGATCCCCCCTAAACCTACTCTTCTTCAGGCTGAACAGGCCCAGCTCTCTCAGCCCTTCCTTATAGGATAGATGTTCCAGGCCCCTGATCATCCTCAGAGCCCTGCACTGGACTCTCTGCCGCAGCTCCACATCTCTCTTGTACTGAGGAGCCCAGAACCTCCATAATAGTCCTCCAGATGTGACCTCACCAGAGCTGTCTATAGGGAGATGAATCACCACCCTCGACGTGCTGGTGATGCTCTTTTTAATGCACCCAAGAATCCCATTGGCCTTCTCGGCCACAAAGGCACACTGCTGGCTCATGGTTTACTTGTTGTCAACATTGTTGTCAATGGTTAAGGTTGGAAGGGACCTTAGGAGAAGGAGATCATCTAAACCAACCCCACTGCTCCAGCAGGGCCAATTAGAGCATGTGGCACAGGGTGGCATCCAGGTGGGTTTTGAAGACCTCCAGAGAGGGAGACTCCACAAACTCCCACCCCTGGCAGCCTATTTCAGGGCTCTGTCACCCTCACACTGAAGTTCTTCCTCAAACAGAGAAGGAAGTTCCTGTGTTTCAACTAAACACCCATTGCCTCTTGTCCTGTCACTGGCCACCACTGAGAAGAGCTTGACCCCTTCTTACCTACATTCCCCCTTCAGATTTACTCGCATCCTTCCTTCTCCAGAAAAAAACAGGCCCAACTCACTCACTCTGTCCTTGTAGAGATATATTTCATTCCCTTAATCATATTTGTTTCCCTCTGCTGTACGCTCTCCAGAAGCTCCATGTCCCTCTTATACTGGGGAGCCCAGAACTGCCCCCAATACTCCAGATGCAGCCTTGCCAGAGCTGAGGAGAGGGAGAGGATCCCCTTCCTCCATCTGCTGGCAACAGTCCTCCTGATGCAGACAGGATCCCATTGGACTTCTTGGCCATGAGGCCACACTGCTGCCTCATGGCTATCTTGTTGTTAGTCAGGACTCCCAGGTCCCTCTCTGCAGAGCTGCTCTCCAGCAGGTCATCCCCTAATCTGTCCTGGTGCCTGGGGTTATTCCTCCCCAGGCGCAGGAGCGTGAACTTGTCCTTATTGAACCTCATGAGAGGTTCCTCTCTGCGCAAATCTCCAGCCTGACCTTAACTTCACGAAGTTCCTCTCTGCCCAAATCTCCAGCCTGTCAAGGTCCGTCTGAATGACAGCACAGGCCACCGGAGTGTTGGCCACTGCACCCAGCTTGATATCGTCTGCAAACTAGCTCAGGGTGCACTCCGTTCCCTCGTCCAGGTCATTGATGAACAGATTGAACAGCACTGGGACCAGTACTCACCCATGGGGGACACTTTTAGCTACAGGCGTCCAACTGGATTTGGCCCCATTTATCACCATCCTCTGAGCTCTGCTATCGAGGCAGTTCTCAATCCATCTCACTTTGCGCTTGTCCAGACCACACTTTCAGAGCTTTCCTATGAGGATATTATGGGAGATGGTGTCAAAAGCCTTGCTGAAGTCAGCGTAGACAGCATGCTCAGATCTCCCCTTGTCCAGCCAGCCAGTTGTCCCATCACAGAAGGCTATTAGGTTTATCAAACATGACTTCCCCTTGGTGAATCCATGCTGATTACTCCTGATCACCTTGTTTTCCTTCACATGCCTAGATATGCTCTCTAGGATGAACTGCTTTGTCACCTTTCTAGGGACAGAGGCTGACCAGCCTGCAGTTTCCTAGCTCCTCCCTCTTGCCCTTTTTGAGGACTGAAGTGATGTTGGCTCTCTTCCAGTCCTCCAGCACCTCCTCTGCTCTCTATAACCTCTCGGAGATGATGGAGAGTGGCTCAGCAATAACCCCCGTCATTTTCTTCAGCATTCTTGGGTGCATCCCATCTGGGCCCACAGATTTATGGGGGGCCAGTTTGCCTAAGTAATCCCTAACCCAATCCTCCTCGACCTGTGGAAGGTCTTCCTCTCGAGCATTAATCTCTCTTTTACCTAGGGTCTGTAGTTCTTGGGGACTTAGCAGTGAAGATAGAAGCAAAGAAGACATTTAGTAACTCTCCCTTCCCTGCATCCTCCGTCACTAAGGCCCTCTCCCCATTCAGCAGCAGGCTAACATTTTCCCTAGTCTTCCTCTTGCTGCTCACGTATTTGTAGAAGCACTTTCTGTTCTCCCTGACATCCCTGTTAACTCTAAATCCAGATGGGCCTTGGCCTTCCTCGTTGCGTATCTGCATTCTCTGTCAATGTGCCCATATTCTTTCCATGTGCCTGGCCCTTCTTCCACGTGCTATATGTCCTAATTTTCTCATTAAGTTTGCCCAGCAGCTCCTTGCCCATCCATATGCATTGCTTACTCCCCCTTACTCGACTTCTGTTTTGTGAAAATGCACTGACCCTGAGCTTTGAGAAAGTGGTGTTTGTATATTAGCCAGCTCTTCTGGATCCCCTTTCCTTTTAGGACCCTGTCCAAGAAACTCCCTGAAGAGGTCAAAGTTAGCTCTCTTGAAGCCCAGGACTGCAATCCTACTTCTTGCCCAACTTCCTCCACACAGGATTATGAATTCCAATATCTTGGAGCCAGTTCCAATATCTGCAGCCAAGACTGCCCCCACATCCTCACATTTCCCACAAGACCATCACTGTTTGTTAGTATCAGGTCTAGCAGCGCCCCTCCCCTTGTTGGCTCCTCAACTACCTGTATCAAGAAATTATCTGCAATGGTTTGTCTTTTCCTGGCTGTATGGTTATCCCAAAAGACATCAGGGTGATTCAAGACATATCATGTTGCATATTTTGCTGTTCTTGCCTTTGCAATTTGAATGGTTTTCTGTGTGGATTCTAGATCTTTTAATCTGGTTAATAGTTCAGTTACCTTTCTGTTTCTAGCTCTACTTTGATTTTATAAGAATATTGCCAATTATAATGAGTGACACAGAAGCACTTAACATTAGGAGGGCAGAACATGTCATAGGATTCCAGATTTGACATTGTCATAGTTGTTGTTCACTGTCACATTGATTTTTCACCTTTTGCGGACATTGGCAATGTAGGTTTCCAGATATTATTTTTTAAATGTATGGCTATGATACTGACTTGTTCTTCTGGAAGATTTCTGAACTTAGCATGATTACTAGTTGTACACAGAGTATAATACAAGATATTCCATTGAATTAAATCTATGGCTCATTATGTTTGCTAAATAGCAAAGGAAGCATTTTTCACTTATGTCTCTGGGGCTTAATTCTCTTCTTAGCTTCCTAAGAGTTTGTATACACATACTAAATGTTAAGCTCGAAGCTTTGCATTAAGATAACGTAGCTTCTGATACCCTGAAGTCCTATTGAACATGTGCAGTCTCTAATCTTCAAATAAGCAGAAAAAGAAAACATTCTGATTTTCTACACTTTTAGAATTGCCAAGTATTTTGTTTGATTTTCATATTCAAGTAAAGATTCAGATTTCTTTTTCTTTTTTAAAGATAACTGCTGTATTGCTGTTATGTCAGCAATGACATAAGATGGTATTTACAGGATGCATTAGAGTGCATGTGCAAAAGAAAATGTATCCTAATAGCTATGGTGGCAGCCTGAACCCTGGTTTCCTAATGGTTTGCTCTGTTAGCAGCTTGGTCAGAAACTGTTGACATTTTCAGTTGTCTATTCTCTGGCACAAGTAAAGTTGTAGAGTCTTGATTCAGCATGGTATTCACGGACATGTATTATTTTGCTCCTTGTGATGACAGCAAGCAATTTCTCAGAGGGTGTTATGCTTCAATGGGTCATTTTACTGACTGCATGTATCTGCTCAATGAGCCTTTTGTCATAAACATGCTCTGATTTAGAAACATCTATAACTTAGCAATGAATTGGATATGGGTATATCATCTTGCAAAGCCTTGTATTCTAAATATTTCACACACTGAAATCCCAATAGATTTTTTGTTATACCATAAGGCTTGAAGCAGTCTCTAGTTAACAAAAATGAAATCATTTTTTTTTTCCTGTATAATGATCACTAATGCTATAATTAAATACCAAATTTTGTTTGCCTTTTAAAAGTGATGTTTTGATTTATATATGTTTTCTTTCTTGGGGCTATTAGTGAATAAAGTAGGAAAATCTGTGGATGTGAGGGCCATTTTCTCACAATTCGGTAATCACTCATTCCCACTCTCAGTGGTATCCGCTTACCTGGACTGAAGTAAACTGTCTTATAATCCATGGTTTGTGGCTTGTTCAGAACTACCACCATCTGCATTATCTACTTAATTTGGCAAAACTTTCTAGAAAGAAACATGCAAAGAGTTGGATGTACTTTGTTAGCTCACTAGTAAATAAACCCTGCCTTGACAGACATATTTGATTCATTTTTGGAGAGATGGTGCTTTTTTTTTTTCCCCATTTAATCAATAGTTGACTTAAGAGGTAAGATCTATCATGTGCTGTTTATACAATGCTCAACTGTTACTCTCATATTTCAAACAATAATGACACTTAACTGTGTTAGTTTTATGTGTTTAATTTGAGGTGTTTTGATGAATAATAGATCAGTTATATCAAATAGCAATGTGTAGCTCTACTGAAGAAAAGGTTTGCATGCTGTGAAATAGCTATAGAGCAACATAAATAGATAGATAGATAGATAGATAGATAGAAAGAAAGAAAGAAAGAAAGAAAGAAAGAAAGAAAGAAAGAAAGAAAGAAAGAAAGAAAAAAACCTGACAGCAAGTGTCCTCTGTACTTGGAATATATTCTGGGAGAGAAGTTTGATCCATTTTTCACCTAAGTGAAATTAATTTCTGCTTGGACAGAGCTCAAGGAATCTCCGCATTCCATATATCCAATTTGTTTTATCAAAGCCACAACTTAAAAAGTGCTAAATGTCAGACTTTTATAATTAATGTGTATTGTCATCAAAAATAGTCACTTTTGATTTAAGTGTAGAAAGAAGCTAAGAAGGCAAAATGACTGCATGAAAAGGAGCAGTACAGGTTATGTTCACAGGTGTAATGGTTAAATGATACAAAAGACAAAGTGATGATCAAAAAATGATACAAATACAAAAGAGTCTGGAGCATTTAAACTCGTAAGAGATCACATTTAGAATGTGCATACAATCTTAGGTTCCTAGAAGAAACTCAGTATTTTAGGAACTAACATTGACTCAAAAAAATGGATAACACATTTTGCACTGAAGAATTATTTGAGGAATACTTTGACTTTGACTGAAAAAAATATTTTGAAAATGAATATGAATATGAAAAATATTGGAATCCTTAAATGGATTCTTTTTACAGAAAAGTCTTTTAGTTATTTCTCTTGACTGCTTCTTAAACAACATGGATAGAATGAGGATGCTCTTTGCAAATAAAAATTCCAGGAAAATCAACCAGCAAGACATAGTCTGAGATTTTTTTTTCCCAATTTGTAATCTTCTGTTAAAGAAAGTTAATGTGCAGAGGTTATCACTGAGGAGTGTCTGAGGTTTACACATTTTATAACTTTTTGTTAGGTAATATAGTCCTTTGACAGAATTATTTTGGTTGGCACACAGTTAATGAATGCCCTCTTTCATATTTTGGGGTATTTTATGAAGCCTGCCATTAACTATAAATGAAAATAGAATTACAGCTTTTGCATCATATGTAAATGGAAAAAAATTAATTAAACCAAAATTGGTTATTACTTTTCTATTTCTTTTTCTTCCTCTGAGAGTTGGCTTCTTATTACAAGGTTTCTTACCTTCTATTCTTGGGCTGTTTAAGAGGCTTTCTAACAGATTTGATTATTGGCAGATGCTTGGAATTCAATTATTCTGGAAGGAGCTAAAATCCTCTGGAGTCCTTGATATATAACTGTAAATATGCATACTGAATTAGACAGCAAATTATGCCTGTATAGTGAAATACCCAAAGATTATTTTTGTTTTAGTTATCAACACTGTTATTTCTCATTATTGGAATAGTTAAGTGTATATTCTGCTAATAATAGACAACAAAACTTTATTTTACTAAAAGTTATGAGAATTTTATGTACCCTGCATCTGATTATCTGCAGATAAATCTGCTTTGAATGCAAATACCTAAACCATCAAAGTATAGAACCCAAATAACCAAGTTTGGCATCCATGCTTGGCATCCATGAATGTACTAGCTGATGTCCTTATTGTGGCTGGGAGACCTGGAATGTTGATGATCTTTGAACTCCTATTTTACATCACATTTACATTTACATGTCTTCTATTTTATATTCTCTAGCTTAATTCATGCATCCGGCATAAGCTGTCGTTTTCTTTGTCCGTATTATCTCCTCTGTGTTGTGGATGAGTAGGATTTGAATGTTTTTTTCTTTTTTCAAAATGAGTAATTGTGCATGTGTATATATAAATAAATATATAAAAAAACAAATGAATCTCAACAATCCTTACTTTTAAAAAAAAATATAATAAGGTTTAACAATTCTGTATACAAAATAAATACAATCTCATTTTGCTATTCTAACCAACTATTCAGAACAAGGAAGAATAATTATAATGAGATGGCATAGTAAAACACAGTGAAATCATTTTATGTTCTATCACAGTTTTAACAGCAGAAAGTACTTCAAAGACTAAACAGAGAAAACTCTGATCCATAGATTTTAATTACCTTCTTATGCTTGCATATTGAGTACTATAGATGTTCTTCTTTCCTTTCACTGATTTGCTATCTGAAGGAAACATCTTTTTCAGACTAGAAGTTAGAAATAGCTAAAGCAAATCAGTTGCATTTCTTACCCAAATTGAAAGTATTTTCTCTTGACTTTCTTATTATTCTAATTCAGCTAATTAACTACTACATTGTGATAGATTTAAATTCATTTGTAAGGAGAGCATATTGGAATCAATAACTATTTAAGGAAGAAGAAAAAAGCAGTAAAGAATAGTCTGTATAATATAAAAGGTACTGAGTCCTTGTTCCAGTTGTCTGTAGAATGATTACTAGAGAAATCTCAATATATTAAAAAACAAACAAACAAACAAAAAAGAAGAACCATAAAAACTTTAAAAATATCCCCCACAAAATATTCTAGAGGAAAAAAAAATCTCTAGAGAAATCTCTTCCTCTTTCTGTCAAAAGAACTCCACTACATTCAGATATGGCAAAGCTCATATTTATCTGCTATGCTGTTTCTTGTAGTAGAGCGAAATTCTCAAAGAGTTAAGAATGATGGAAATATAACAGTTTTTTTTATGTGAACCTGAGTTTGTGTGTTAAATTCACATGAAAATATTTCATTATTTTAAAACATTAGTTACTCATAAAATATAATTCAGGAGTTTTCTATTAGAGATAACAGATGATGGTATTGAGTTGGGAAGAGAGGAACATCATGATGTTCAACAAGGACAAGTGCAGGGTACTGCCTCTGGGGAGGAATAACCCCAGGCATGAGGATGGATTAGGGCTTCGCCTGCTGGAGGGCAGCTCTGCGGAGAGGGACCTGGGAGTGCTGGCTGACAGTAAGTTAGCCATGAGGCAGCCAAGAAAGGCAATGGGATCCTGGCTACATCAGGAGGAGCGTTGCCAGCAGCTGGAGGGAGGGGATCCTGCCCCTCTCCTCAGCTCTGGGGAGGCCGCACTGGAATACTGGGGGCAGTTCTGGGTTCTCCAGTGTAAGAGGGACATGGAGCTTCTAGAGAGGGCCCAGCGGAGAGCAATAAAGATGATTAAGGGACTGGACCATCTCTTGTACAAGGAGAAACAGTGAGTCGGGCCTGTTTTCTCTGGAGAAGAGAAGGCTGAGAGGGGAATCATAGAATCATAGAATGCTTAAGGTTGGAAGGGACCTCCAGAGGTCAGTCCAACCCCCCTGCTCACGCAGGGTTACCTAGAGCATGTGGCACAGTGGCACGTGGCACATAGTAATCACATACGGTACAGGTACTGTACCTTAGGTACAGGTACACATCAATACAGGTACTATGTATAAGTACCTGAAGGGGGAATGTAGGGAGGAAGGGGCCAAACTCTTCTCAGTAGTGGCCAAATGATAGGACAAGGGGCTGCAAGCAGCAGCACAGGAAGTTCCATCTCCATATGAGCAGCAACTTCTTTCCTGTGAGGGTGACAGAAGGCTGTCCAAGAAGGCTGCTCAAGAAGGTTGTGAAGTCTCTTTCTCTGGAGATCTGTGCCACATTGCCACATGCTTTTTTTTTTTTTTTTTTTTTTTTTTTTTTTTTTTTTTTTTTTTTTTTTTTTTTTTTTTTTTTTAATACTTTTGGCTGTGTAGACCTCAAGGAGGAAGGAATCAGTTTTATCCAAATTGATTCTCGATAAATAGTGCCTGGACTGCTGATCTTGCTAAAAACCTTCAGTCTGGGTGAGAACTACCTGGGAAACTCCCAAGCAAAAAGCCCTGTTTTGACATTTGTCTGAACATGGATCTACTTCCAGATTTGCTCTTGAACACTCTTCTATTTATCAGTGAAAAGACTGTTTTGCTGTCAAAACAACTGTGAAATCCATTTCCATTGTCAGATGGACTTTGCTCCTCACTTCTTGTGTCTGAGGTAGGCTTGGACTTGGAGGGTGCCCTGATCCTCATCCCTGCTATGCAATCTGCAGTGTTCGGTAGAGATACCACAGTTCCTGTTCTGAAAACACAGGATGCAGAGCCAGAAGTTGTGCATCTGTGCACAAACTCAAAGCTAGTTATTTCAATTCCTGATGTGCTAGCCTATCTTTTATATATTGAGCACAACTATGCTGTATGGGCATATCAGCTCACAAAGAACATGCTCGGGGGTCTCTGAATAGCTCTGTGCTGAGGGATGTAGAGATATTCAAGAGACTTCATGTGCAAAGGTTGAAATACACTTGCTTAGCCATAAGCACATTGTATCTTTGGGAAGCTGTATGTTAATTAGATGAAGACTTACAAACTGGTTGCAATGCAGAAGAGAAGGTTATGAAGTAGGTTAATCCTTGTAGTTTTGATTATTAAGAAAGCCAAAACATATTGTAAGGATAAATTACTGACATTGATAGATTGTAAGCTTTTCAAGTCATTCCATTTAATATTTGACATATGAAATCATGTTGTGTGAAGTAGAATATGTGGTTTAGGAGATTTCTGACCAATATTGATGATTTATGCTCTTTGTTATAAGTAATTATGTTTGAGTATGGCACTGATTATATTTCTGAAAATCAGGGCTTACAGACAAAAGTCTGTTATTTACACAGCTCATACCTATTAACCCCTGGAACACAGTAGCTAGTCTTGCTAGTTTCCAATTTAATATGATGTCACATTTCCTGGAAAAAGCTGTTTTATTCACAGCTATTTCAGTTGGATAAACATTGTTTGAGAAACTGTCCTTGACATGCAAATATTTGAATAGTCTTGTGATATATCCATCACTTGTTATCATATGCATGAAGAAATAAAATGTGATTTTTTATAGTTAGTCTTTGTCAGCATGCACATTGTTCAAAATAAACAATAGTTCTGTACATTCTTGATGCCCAAAACTAACAAAATGCATGCAGACAATCACAGAATTGTAGAACAATTGAGGTTCAAAGGCACCTCTGGAGTCAGTCTGGTCCAACCCTCCACTCAAACAGGTTCAGCCAGAACAGATATATTAGGACTAGGTCCTGTTGAATTTAAAATTTCTCCATAGTGGAGATTCCACAACCTCTCCGGATGATCTGTTAGTGCTTGACTGCTTTCACAATACAGTAATATGTTTAACTATGTTTAAGCAGAATTTCCTGTATTCTGCTTTGTGCCCATTTCCTTTGGTCCTTTCACTAGGCACTGATGAGCAGTCTGGGGATCTGTCTGCTTTCTTCTCAACATGAAAAAATCACAGGTCTGAAAGTCTGTCTTCTAATGAAAGTCCCTTAATAAACTTTGTGGTGGTTCAGTGGTCTCTCTTTGGTCCAAAAGACATACCAAATGTCTTTTTGGTATCCAAAAAAAAGATCCAAAGAGGATCTTTTGTCCTGGGGAGTACAGAATTGGGCACAATGTGGCAGCAACAATACTTCAGGTGTGGTCTCTGGGTAGAGTTACAGAATAACAAAATCACACGGAATCACAGAATCACAGAATCTTAAAGGTTGGAAGGGACCTCTAGAGATCATCTAGTCCAACCCCCCTGCTCAAGCAGGGACACCCAGAGCACGGGGCACAGGGTCGCATCCAGGCAGGGTTTGAAGATTTCCAGAGAAGGAGATTCCACAGCCTCCCTGGGCAGCCTGTTCAAGGGCTCTGTCACCCTCACAGGAAAGAAGTTCCTCCTAACATGGAGATGGAACTTCCTGGGTTTCACCTTGTACCCACTGCCCCTTGTCCTGTCACGGTCCATCAATGAGAAGAGCTTGGCACCTTCCTCCCTACATTCCCCCTCCACATACTTACACATGTTAATCAGATCCCCTCTCAGCCTTCTCTTCTGCAAGCTGAACAAGCCCAACTCACTCAGTCTCTCCTCATATGATAGAGGCTCCAGTCCCTTAATCAGGTTCACTACCCTCCACTGGATGTGGAAGTTCCACATCCCCTCTTGTCTTTCAAGAAGTCAGGCAGAGGGGGCAGGAGACCTGCATGGATGAGCAGGGAGCTCCTGGCAAAACTCCAGCAGAAGAAGGCAGTATACAGAATGTGGAAGAAAGGACAGGCTATTTGGGAGAAATAGAGGAGCGTTGTCAGGGAATGCAGGAATGCTACAAGGAAAGCCAAGGCACACTTGGAATTAAATCTGGCAAGGGATGTTAAGAGTAACAAGAAAAACTTCTTCAAATATATTAACAACAAGAGGAAGGTCAGGGAGAATGTGGGTCAACTAGTGAACGGGTACCCTGGTTACGAAAAACACGGACAAAGCAGAGCTGCTGAATGCTGCCTTTGCTTGGGTGTTTGTCAGGGGCAGCCCTCTAGAATCCCAGGCCCCAGGGACACATGAAGAGAGCCAGAGAGAGGAAGGCTTGCCCTGGGTAGAGGAAGAGTGGGTCAGAGAGCACCTAAGGAAACTCGACACCCACAAATCCATGGGCCCTGATGGGATGCACCCGAAGGTGTTGCGGGAACTGGCAGATGTCCTAGCCAAGCCGCTCGCCATCATCTTCGGAAGGTCCTGGAGAACAGGGGAGGTGCCAGAGGACTGGAAGAAAGCCAACATCCCTCCAGTCTTCAAAAACAGCAAGAAGGAGGACCCGGGCAACTACAGGCCAGTGAGCCTCTCCTCCATCCCCTGAAGAGTGATGGAACAGCTCATCCTGGCTGCTCTCTCCAGACACATGGAGGAGAAGAAGGTGCTCAGGAGTAGCCAGCATGGATTCACCAAGGGCAAATCATGCTTGACTAACCTAATCGCCTTCTATGATGGAGTGACTGGCTGGATAGATGAGGACAGAGCAGTGGATGTCATCTATCTGGACTTGAGCAAGGCTTTTGACACTGTCCCTCACAGCATCCTCCTGGGCAAGCTCCAAAGGTGTGGGATAGATGAGTGGATGGCGAGGTGAATTAGGAATTGGCTCAGTGGCAGGGTGCAGAGACTGGTTGTCAGTGGAGTGGAGTCTAGTTGGAGACCTGTACTTAGCGGTGTCCCCCAGGGGTGAGTCCTCGATCCGGTCCTGTTCAACTTATTCATTAACGACCTGGATGGAGTGCTCCCTCAGCAAGTTTGCTGATGATACCAAACTGGGAGGAGTAGCTGATAGCCCTGAGGGCTGTGCTGCCACCCAGAGGGACCTGGACAGACTCAACGACTGGGCAGCTAGAAACCTCATGAAGTTCAACAAGGGCAAGTGTAGGGTCCTGCACTTGGTGACAAATAACCCCGGACACCAGTACAGATTAGGAGCGGACCTTCTGGAGAGCAGCCCCGCATAGAGGGGCCTGGGCGTCATGGTGGATGACAAGATGACCATGAGACAGCAGTGTGTCCTGGTGGCCAAGAAGGCCAACGGGATCCTGGGGTGCATTAAGAAGAGCGTCTCCAGCAGGTCGAGAGACTTGATCGTTCCCCTATACACAGCCCTGGTAAGGCCACATCTGGAGCACTGTGTCCAGTTCTGGGCTCCCCTTTTACAAGGCCGATGTGGAGCTGCTGGAGAGAGTCCAGCGCAAGGCTACGAGGATGATCAGGGGCCTGGAACTCTGCCCTATGAGCAAAGGCTGAGGGAGCTGGGCCTGTTCAGCCTGGAGAAGAGAAGGCTGAGGGGGAACCTGCTCAGTGTGTAAATCCATCTCACTCAATCCATCTCACTGTGCTCCTGTCCAGTCCACACTTCCAGAGCTTTCCTATGAGAATATTAGGGGAGATGGTGTCGAAAGCCTTGCTGAAGTCAAGGTAGACAACACCCATGGCTCTCCCCTTGTCCATCCGGACAGTCATCCCATGAAAAAAGGCAATCAAGTTCGTCAAACCTGTAGAAGGCCTCATCCACTTCCTCTTCCTTGTCAGGAGGGCTGTGGTAAACTCCAGTGACAGTGTCACCCCTGTTGGACAGCCCTTTAATCCTTACCCACAGGGTTTTGACCCACGCTCCGTGCTCCCCTATGCTGAGCTCCATACATTTCAGTTGCTCTCTCACGTAAAGAACAACTCTTCCAATTCACCTTCTTTGCCTGGCCTTCCTGAAAAGCCTGAAGCCCTTCATGGCCACATTCCAGTCATGAGAGCTGTCCCACCATGTCTCAGTAGTTGCAATGAAGTCATAGTCCTGCAACCACACTCACATCTCCAATTCCTCTTGTTTATTCCCATGCTGCATGTGTTTACATGGAGGCATTTGAGTGGAGCACCCAATGTGCTGCTCATTCTAGCTGGAGCAGCTGCCACCTGACCCCTAGGGCCTACAGAAGTTCTCATGTTTTGCCATTTGGCCTCTTCAGTCCCAGAGTTCCCTTCACAGGCCATGGCACTAGGCTGCTGTGAGTGGAGTAACAGGCCAACAGTTACCATCTTGTCTGCCACCTCATTGATACCCTCCACCTGCCTCCAATCTAGTTGAGAGCCTTCTCGAGGAGGCCAGCTAATTCTCCTCTCCCTTTGAGAAAGATGGATCCCATTGGATATCGTCATGCCTGGTGCCATGTAAGGCATCCTGTTACTGAAGAAACCAAAGTTGTGGCGATGACACGAGCTACAGAGCCATGAGATATTAGCAAAATATAGCATGTTATCTGACACAACAGCGGATCTTCATCTCTATCTTCTGCAAACATAAATGGATGATTTCTAAGTAATGCCTGATTTTTTTAAAAAAATCTTATCAATAAAATTTTTAAAGCCTACTGAATTTTCACATATCTACTTTAAAATATGTTGAGGTATTTTTTCTTCATGATCTGTCCTTTTTTTTTTTTTTTTTTAATATTTGCCTGCAGCCTAAGTTGCTGATGGACAGGTGCTAATCCACTAGTTCTGACACCTGTAATTTGATTTCTTTCCAAGAACTATCTCTAAAAGGCAGTGCTTCCAACACCAAAATTACAGCATGCAGTGCTTTCACATTGTGTTGCAAATTACCCAGTTGCTTTCAAATACTGTTCTTTACCAACTGTTCATAGCATAGGGTTCATAAAAAGTAAAGATTTTATCTAGGAAGCTGATCTAGGAATTCTTCAGTCTTTTCATCCTCTTAAATACCAATTTTAAATACATATTTTATCACTTTAATCTACACTACTTTGTCATATGCTGTCAAAGACTAAAACATGCTTATGTACATCTGGCATTGTGCTTTGTAAAATAATTATAGAGCATTTAATAGTTAATCCTTTTTTTTAGTTATTTCCATTTCTTGGATTTGATAGGTCAGTCTTTATAAATTTGCCTCATATGGGAATATTCTTAAGTGTATGCATTTCATTTATTTATATATTAAAATATCATGTGTTAGATTTTGTAAATAGCATTCTTATGTTGAATGTGATATTTATATATTGACAGTTCTATACTCTTTCTCACTAGATGATTGCACCAATCATAAATAGTGGCTAAATACTTCCTGTTATATCTGTTGAACGATTACTTAATTTTAATTCTCCAAAGAATTAGTTTCCATTGAAGGAAAAATATCAGCAAACTCATTTCTTAAGCTGTCCAGCAGATATAGTCAATTATGAAACCACACTTTACTGCTGTGCTTTGCCTCTGTGTTAACTAACATGTCACCCTTGAGTACTCATCAATAACTATGGAATTCTATCTTAATTTTCACTCATAATATCTTTCTAGATAATAATGTGATACTTGTAATTATTGCATAGTGATTATCCTGCTCTTACATTCTGCTTTTTCTTTGAACATTATGGGACACAATTTTATCTATGCCAGCCCAAATGAAGCCCAGTGGATGTTAACCAGAAAATCTCCAGAGCACAAATTCATATATTTCGCAGATTGGCTGAACAGATTAGATGGTATAATTGTTCATCCCAGATTAGCTTGTCTCCCAACACAGAAAACATTAAGTAGAATGGAATCTCATTCCAGTTCATTTTGGACAATTTCTGGAAAGAGCTTTCAGTGTCTGTAAAAATTGATCGCTATGTACAAAGAAAAAAATTCAAAAGCCAATGAATAGAAATGAAGGCTAACACCTGGCTAGCCAATTGGACAGCAACTTATTCTGCCTTTCAGAAGACTAATATCCTCTTTCCTGCCTATGAAAAAGGTCCCATTCTTAGCAAATGGTGAATTGGACCAAAAAAATAAATATTTATGAGGAGAAAAGTACTTTGTTCAAGCCATGTACTTTGTTGAATTCTTTTTCCTCTTACTCTTCAGACAAGTTAAATTAGTTTGCTGGCATCCTAAATTACAGAACATCTTACTAGTGGACAGCCATCAAATGTAGTCTACATTAAAGGAATATTAAGTGCCTAGGACAGGCTTCTTTTCTTCGTGTGGAAAGTCTTAAGCTTTATACTGTCAACCCAACAAAATGAAATACT
>VZSG01000539.1:3302-28319 GCA_013398315.1 Nothoprocta pentlandii | reverse complement strand
ACAAAAGTGCCATTTGTTTCTTTGAAGAGAAAGAACTCCATAAAAGAAATGCAAACACAAATATTTCTTTATATACCTATACTTGCCACCACGATGAAATTCAATAGTAAACTGAAAATAAAGTGTAGCAGTTATATGTTTATGTATAAGTATGCAATAGGAAAATAGAAGAAAATATGTAAAATAACACAGTATGCAAGTATATACCAGAAAATAAAATTCTGACAACAATCATTAGAGAGGTGAAGAAAGAGATATTTATTTAATAATGAAAATTTTGAGTTAATAATATGCCACTTGATGCAATGTACTCATGCTTTTCTAGAAAAAGCTGAAGGAATGAATACAAAGGACAGATAAGAGCATTCACATTATATAATACAAAAATTTCCTCATTGAATCCTTTAGTTAATTTTCCTATTTCAGCCACAAGTTACACCTGTCAAAGGCAATCAATGCAATGCTGTCTGTTTGCTGAAGTGCCAGCTCCTAACAGTCGTATATAATCCAGCTAAAAGTGAATGGTCTATTAATTTTCTTGAATTGGTATCTTGTGACAGAAGCATATAAATTTCCCAAATAATTGCTACCAGGTTACAGTGGAAGGCTCATTCCATTTATTAAATAAATATGTTGTTTTATTTCTCTTCAGTAAAACACAGTAATTGAACAATAATAATAAATGCATCAGTCTATTTCAAACTAAGACATTTTACAATTTATCCAATATTCTGTTTAGCAATTGGCCCAAGTTAATAGAAATGCTACTAAGTATACTTTAAGCAAATTTTTGCCATTTATTTCACATGTAGCTAATAAAATCTCACTGTATATTATTAGTAATTCTACTGTAAAAAGACTTTTAAGGTCAATGATAGATTACTGCTTTATTCTAATTATTGTATCCATAAGTTCATGCCTTCATTCACTGAAATAGTCTATGAACTACTTACAAAAATAAAGTTTATATAACTGAATAAGACTTTGTAGTATTTGACCATATTTGCATGCATATTTGCATAATCATTTTTTATGTTTTTCTAAATATATTTAAAGAAAAAGAGGGTATTTTTCTGCCATCTTTATAAAATATATCCCAAAACAAACAAAAACAAAACAAATCCACAAGAAGTGGATCTGTGGTTCACTCTAGCTCTTACTTCTGGTACAGGTAATTTATTATTTTCCTTATTTTCCAGTTCAGATAATTTGTTTTAAATATGTCCAATAAATTTTTAAGTTTTAACATTCTTGTTTCATTTGTCTGCTAGTCCTATAAATCACTACTACATTTTAGTGAAATAATATTTAATTACAATTATCAAATTACGAACCTGATGAATCTGTTTTTTCATACATTGTTTAGTGGTTTAGATAAATATGGCAATGTAGAGTAATATACAGTAAGTGGGTAGAGTAGAAATTACAGCTTGCTATCAAAGAATAAAGGTCTGGAGGATTAATTAGAATTTATCTGTGTTAGCTTGAGAAGGAACTTTTAAAGGTATATCTTAAATAGTAGAAAAATGAGATAGGTCTCATAGCATAGCAAATACGGAAAGATTCATGTATGCAAGAATCATAATCAGAATATCTAACACTTATTTTGAGTACTGAGTTATTGCATGCATGGAAACACAGTGGACAGGTTTGCAACTTCAAGTCAGCTGAACTTTAAAAGTAAGGCTTTTAAAGGGATAGGAAGGGATCTTGTTTTTCTGTACAGCTCCAGATAAAAAGTACTTAGTGAAGTTACAGTGGTTTTGGATACCGGTAATATCCAGACGTTTGCAAAATTTGGAAACAGAGTTCCAGAGTGCCTCAGTTTCTTCCTGTAGGCAAAGAAGTTGAACAGCTGAATTTCCAAAAGGCAATCATATATGGGGCTTTGGGGATTAACATTCTTTTGAAAGATGAAAAATACTTTGACAAAAAGAGGATTGTTAGAATAACATTGGACTTGCCCATTTGTTTTATCAAAGAGAAAATAACAAATTTTTCTAAAGGTAAAAATTGCAGACAAGAGAAATTTAGAAGTTAATTGTTTTATCTGACTGATTTGCATATTCTGTATGCTAGGATGACAGCTCTTTGAAATGTCAGTGTCCCAGTAATGATTAGCAGGCTATTCTTGGTTTATTGTTTTATACTGTGGTGAATTTGAGATAATACAAACTGATTCATGTTTAGTGGTTGTAAAATCATTTCAATACTTAACTAATTTTGAATGACATTAAATAATAGTCATTACTGGGATCTGAGTCATAATACTGAAGTTATTCTCATACAATGATAGTTTTAGACCAATAAAATAGGTGACTGTTGCTCAGCAATAGAAGAATGAGCATTGGAACATTTACAAGCTGTTAGTTCTTGTCTTTTTTTTTTTTTATATATACAATACAGGTGGAAAATTCTTTAATATTTAAAATATGCAGGGAAGCAAAGTTGCAACTAAGCTATTTTTTATTGCTTACATTCTTATTCAACAGAAATAATTTGGTGTAGAAAACTGATTCCAGGGAAGGATAAATGTGGAATAAACACATAGCTCAGGTCTGATAAACAATGAGTTGAATGCACTGAATCTGACTATGTCTAAAAATATAAAACTTTTTTTTTCATTTTGAGTAACACAGTTGTTAATAATCTGATTCTTCAGTACAAAACCAATTTTATTTGCAGTGATAATCAGGAGGAAAGACTTGTACTTCATTGATGTTAGGCATTTTTTATATTGTTATCTGCTCATTGACTTGGAAAAATAGCTTAGAAGATCAAATAGTTATTAATAAATCTATATGAAGTATTAGTTGTCATTTGAAACAATATTCTTATTTTGTCAGGTAAAGCAGTATTTTACAAGAAAATTCAGAAAAAAATGTACATACTTTATATGCAAATCTTTTTTTAATATTGTCTGCTTTTTTGGTTTTGTTGACAGAATAATAAGTTTAAAAAGTAATGCATAGTAATTTGGCTATGTAACTATGTTAAAATCAGTAGGCTAGATTCTTCTTCAGCCTTTGTTAATGTAATATAATTCCATCTAAATCAACAGAGCTACTCCAGTACAAAGGCCTGAGAGGACAAGTTGGCTTTTGAATAGCATATGCATTATTGTACTATATCTGCTTTAAATAAATTATTGGGGAGGCTTAATAAGCTGTTCATATTTTGCCTCTCTCCTCCCATCAAAAAGGAAGAAAAAAAATAAAGCTGCCTCAGTCTATGGTTATGAATATGTATTATATAATATTTTTATTCTTTATTTGTAACAGTTTTAATGATTAGCCTGTATCTCATTTTACTTCGGCTGTCTAAAGATCTATGAAGATTAGCTTTCAGATGGTATGGATTCACTGCTGTTTTTTGAAATTTGTTTTCAGCTGTAAATTTTGAGGAATACTATGAAAGGAAATGTCTTCTACTGACAGCATTGTTTGCAAAAGCTTCTTAGAAGCCATAAGAATTCATTACAGTAGCACTAACAGTTTGATCATATCAATTTAAATCAGAATTCCATATCTAATTAACTAATAGTTATCTAATATCAAGTCTGAATGTGTTTAGTGATATTTTTAACCATGCACTTGTTTATGCCTTATTATATATTTCTTTTTCTGGCAAATAATAATTACTTTCAACGACTATAATTTAGTGCTGGACAAACATTTGAGGAATGAGAAACTGACACATAGGAATCATGACAGAAAAAAAAATCATATGACCAAAAATTTAATTCAGGAGTTATTGTACGTGTTTCCAGCTGATTGTCCTCATTGGGCAAACCTAATCATCAGGTTATTTTACCAAACAAATACAGAAAGTAGAGAAATAAGAAAGTAGAACAAGTAGAGAAATACCTAGTTTATTTATCAAAGAAGTGTTTAAGAAACTTATAAAGTATTTGTGCCTTTTAAGTTATTGTAAGATTATTTAAAAAATTTATTTCGATAACTTTGTAGGTGCTTGTAAAACAGATGAAAGAAATAGAAGATTCAAGAATAATATTTCAGCAAGAATTTCATGCTGAAATTAAATTAAGTTTTGTATTATGAAATGCAAAAGTTTTGTTAATACTTTTTTCTTATTATTTTTCTAGTGTTTGATTTTCTGACTTTGCTGCAGTCATAGAGGTCCAGGTAGACACAAAATAATTGTACTCAGAATGAGAACATGACATTAAAATGTGCTCAAAGGCAGATATGGCAACTCCAGGAAAAAGTTAAGGGACTACTTTGATTCCTCTGTTGGAGCATAGTAGTTATTCCCAGAATACTGGGAAGTTTTCTTTTTTAACTTTAACATTTTTTATGGTACTGCTTAGTGACTGATAATATTTCTCCCTCATTTGTAGATTGTCTCTTTAAAATATTTCCTGTAGTAGCAGTGAATATGAGCATAATTGAGGTTAAAGCTTAACAACTGTCTGCCATCACTGACTAGTTTCTTATGCCAGTTTCATCTCTTTTATATTAAGTAGATAGCCTAGACAGAAGTCTGCACTCAAGGTAACAACAGATAGGGCTACATCAAATTCCAGCACAATATTTCCAATTTATTAAGTAGTTTTTCTTCTTTTTTTTTTTTCCACTAAAGTTAGATGTAAATGATTAAAAAGATTTTACTTACTTAATATATAGTCAGATAATATATATTAATATATTCACAATTGTTTCCCGTGAAAGCTATTGCATTCAATTATGTTGAATGACAAAGTTGTATGCTTCTGAGATGTTAAATTGATTAAATTCTCTCAAGTGAAAAGTATAGCTTTCTAAAATCAGTAGAAGACTCAGTGGTGTTAGATTTTTTACGCAATTTAAATTGATTTGTCCACATTAGTGTTTCATTTGGGATCAGGAGTTGAAGTAGGCTGCCTAGAGAGGTTGTGAAGTCTCCTTCTTTGGAGATACCCAAAGACCACCTGGGTGCCACCCTGTGCCATGTGCTTTAGATGTCTCAGTTTGAGCAGGAGGGTTAGACTAGATGATCTCTAGAGGTCCCTTCCCACCTCAACCATTCTGTGATTCTGTGATTCTTTCAGGCAGTTTCCTGACTTTTTATGATAATTCCAAATGTAGATTGATAAAATGACCTGTGGTATGCCGTTGGTATCTGTGAGGATCAATATGCTTATAGAAAAACATAGTCTGAAGGAAAAGTTCAGTAAGGCCAGAATAATGTAGAGCCAAATATTCCACTTCTATTATCTCATGTTAATTAGAGGACATCCTTGCCAGGTAAACATGGTTGTGTCAAATCATACCTATCCTGACTCATACTATCATTTTAAGGGACTATATTTTTCTTCTGGTTCTGACTTTGGTTGCCTGCAGCCAAAATCCCCTTGAATGTACATAAAAATAATTCTGCTCTCCAGTTTTGGGTATTTTGGCAATGATCTCTGCAGTTATTCGTTAGAGAGGAAAGACAGAGAGGAAGAAAGAAAGACAGAGGAAATAATTTATTTCTGTGACCTTTTCTAGTAATCATAAATAATTGGATTAGTTGGCATGAGGACAACAAATATTTCCCTCCTTGAAGTGTTTTAGAGCAAGGGCAGCAGTAGCAGCAACAAGAGTTCTTATGTTCAGGACTGAATAACTGTAGGTAGGTACTTATTAGTCAACACAGTAGCTGGATCAAACCTGACAGGATGTCACTGCTCTTACTAACCTGTAGTGTATTTATCTTAATATTGTTATTTTCACTTGCATGCTATGGAAAAAAATCCATACTTTTCTCATAATGATTTATCCAGTACAACAGAAAATGTATGTCTTTTGTGAAATAGTTTTGGCAGAAGTGGCACAAAACACATCATAAAATGTCAAAGACTAATTCCAATGTTAAATCTAAGCTCACTTTTCTTGTTATACCTATCATGGGACATATCTTGAGGACTGTAGTCAAAGTCTGTTCTAGCAAACTCTTATTGTTGCCAGCAGTACTCCTTCTAAGCAAAGTGTGGTTATTTATTAAGTAATATAAAGAATACTAATTAGGTAATCTAGCAGCCTAAGAAATGGGGTATCTACATCTAGACTTTCTAGGTAAAGATAAATGTATATGTGTCTTATGGGTGTGTAGTAGTTTCATACTGGACATAGCACCTGAAGCATGACTTCCAGTTTGACATAAGAAATGTGGTGAGTAAGCAGCCAGGAAGAAAAGAGCATATCCAGTGTGCTTTTAGTGGATCATCAGCAGCTTTCAAATTGAGTTCTATTAGGTTACACCAGACTTCATGTTTAAAGCATCATAGTGCATTAATTGCACAGAGGGCAAAAGATGCTGAGAAGCAGTACAATGATCTAGTGACCCTGTATTTTAAACCATAAATGTCTAATTACTGCATATTACCCATTTTGTCATCTTTGCTACCTAGGAGCTTTTTAATGACTTTGGCTTCCTGAACTGATGTTTTTTCTTTCTGTCTTTATAGAATTTCTCTCATGTCATCATGGCTAAGAGTCTTCGATGTTAATAATTCAAACCAAATTCATACTTGATTATATTAAGATACTATTTATTCAACATAAAGAGAAGAAAGAATATATATATATATAATCCTAAAGAGAAATGTAGAAATTATATTAAATATAATTCTTTGTTTATATTAAAACAAGGAATTAAGAGTCTTGTCCTGGGTGAGAAATTGGTTGCTACAATTTTCTTTACATTTCTGACAAAAAGGAGTCCGGAGTTACCTGACTGACCTGATTGTCAGAATATAAGGTTGCAGTCCTGCTCAGTAAGTAACAAGAGTCTTGTTGCTTTTCTGCAGTTCTTGAAGCCACCAAATAGGAATGAAAAATCTCTAGGAAGTTAGCATTCCGTAATAATTCAAAAAATTAGGATCTTAACACACAGTTTTAACATATCTTTTTAGTTTCTTCTAATATCTAATTAGAAAAATTCTAATTCAGGTGGCAAGTAAGAACAAAATTATTTATCGAGTACTTCAAAGGCAAGTTCAGCATGGCCCTTGAGTTATTCATACTTTTAAAAGACATGAAGGACATCTTGAGAGATTGATATACCAAAATTACAGACTGCTAGTTGAATGCTATTTATAATCTCAGCATTTCAGAGCTCATTGTTATTAAGCAGACCAACATTTAGAACATCTGTCATCTAAACAAGTATGCTAATTATCAAAACTGATATGAATACACATAGTTTAACCAAACAATCCATGGACATTATTTCTCCCAATTGTAACATGGGATATATTGTTATTAATTATTATTATTCTAAAGAAATAAAAGTATTTCGGTGGTCAGTTTTCTTCATATAGTTCTGAATCTCTCTCTCTCTGCTTATTTTTTTTTTTTTAATCATAAAAATACAAGATATTTGCTTGAGGGAAATTATCGCCATGATTCCCACTCTCCTTCCTCATGTTGAACCTTATTTCTGAGGAAAAAAAAGGCAGAAAAGGAAAAGAATTGAAGTCTTGTTCTAAAAATTTAAGACATTCAGTTACAGTCATATAAAGTATATTTATTGGTGTATCATTGAGCTTACAGAGCTTCAGAGAAATCTTAAAATGAGAGACATTGTACATCTGCCAGAGAAATATGTCATTACAGTTTTCCAGCCTATTGAGTTTTTGTTGTTCATATATTTCTTCCTTGTCAATCTGAACTCCTCTGTTGCTCATTGCCTAATCAGGTACATTTTTATTAATGTGTCTGAAAATTGCAAGATGATAAAATTCCCAAATGGATGCAAAGCTGTTTCTGCTTACAGCCATAAAGACATTTAGACACTTAAAAATGACTGCTGTCCTTAATAGGTGACACTGGTATGATATAATCTTTGTTCCAAAATTCTCACTGTCCTTTTGGGGGTTCTAAAAATGTGTTGGATTCAAAGAGCTAGGGGGCTAGAAAAAGCTAATGATTTCAGAAACAGGGGCATATTTGTTGAATTAAACTTCACTACCATGGAAGGAAGAGCTTTTAAAGCAACTTCAGTAACCTTAAAATACTTGTTTTATTAATCTTTTATATATCGATCTCAATCTGTTTGGGCTCAGTTGTTTTCCTATGATATTTATATAGCATATATAAAATATATACTTTCCTATGATATTTATATAGCAACATTCCAAGCAGGATCCCCATAGAAGTTATTAGCACTTTGTGTTCACAAGTATGTCCTCATGGGGTAAAAAATACGTAAAAAAAAAAAAAAAAAAAAAGAGAGAAAAAAAAACTTTTTGTCACTTTCCCTTAGCTGGTCATAGAATTGTGAAAGACAGGTGTAGTCCTGGTAAGAAAGAACACAGGACCCTAATTATGCTGAGATTCTGCTTATGGAACAACAACAACAAAAAGAAGTGTATCTATTCAGGACTTTTTTATTCTTTGACCCTGCTTTGTGCCTATGTAATACTAAAGATGAGCCATAGCTGTCATGGAAGGAAAATAATAATTGTAAAAAAGAGAAGAAAAGACGATCACTTTCATGGCCTTTCTAGGATAGCTAATACTCTATTAAGAAATATCTGGCAGGAGATGACTCACCTTTTCTTATTGTTAAAATGATTTTTCTCGGTAGAACATTCTATTCTTCAGTTCTGCCCTTAGAATCCATATACATTTCCTTCTGCAAGTTCTTGGGTGTTGGCATTTTTTGTTTCTTCATTTTTTAATTATTTTTCATTATACATCACAACATGAAGCATGATATGTCTCTGTGTTGAAGAGCGTTGGTTTGTCATTTGTTCATGTTTTGTGCTTCAGAGAAATTCAAATAATATGACTGGAAGTTATATGCAGTACGCTTAAAGTCTCATAAAAAAGCAAAAACTGAAATAAACAAATGAATCTGTTTAAAATAAATCTTTCCAACTGCCAACCTAATCCTTTTATGATAGACTTTTTTTTTAGAATATGGAAATCTATTTTTTAAGACTTTGTCTTTTGTGTCTATGTCCTCTTCAATCTTTGTGATATGCATGTAAGATGTAGCAAAACATCAGTATACTGCTCATCAGAAAATATTGCTGTATCAGCTTATATAAATTACATAAAAGTAATGACAATATCCTTAATAGAGGGGAAGGTAATAGAGCATATGCTAAAAACATTTCTGAAACGTAAGTGCTGTGACACTGGTAGCATGAACAGAAGATGCTGAGTATCTCTCATCCCCTTAGGAATGGAAAGTAAAACATTGTGAGTCTAATTAGATCTCAGGAGACCATGAACCTCCATTTGACTGTCAATTTAAAGACAGCAGTACCAGGGCACTTTCATGTCTGAAGACTTAGAATTGTGAGTTATCTTTGCATGAGGTGTGTGAATTCAGAATATGATATTTACTGAAAGACAGTAATCAGTACATTTCATAGTGTAATGAAAAACATGCCCTGACTTTTTATATTCATGTTAGTAGGCAGAAAGACAAGAAAACTACATGCAAGTATGGAAAGAGAATAAATAGCTATATTCTATTACTATTAAAGAAATTACATTTCTTTATTATTATTAAAGAAAATACATTTTTGTGACCTAATTGCACAAGCTTATGTTTAAAATGTAGCCCATATACATTTTTTTCAGTTTTGCTTGTTTTCTCTCATTCTTCGTCACAGTGGCCTGTCTCTCCATCATGACTTGTATTTAGGGATCAAGGGGATGCTGTCAAATCTCCTTTCAACCTACCCTTTTCCTAGCTGAATAAGGCCTAGTCCTTCAGCCTCTTCTCACAGGGTAAATTCTGCAGTCCCTGACCATCTCCAAGTTTCTCTGCTAAACTCGCCCCAATTTGTTATTGTCCTTACTGGGAGGGGGACCAAAACTAGACATACTATTTAGATGTTGTCTTATGAGTTCTGGGTAAAATTGAATAAAATCTTGTTTTGTTTGACTGGCTACTTTCCATCTAACACAGTCCTCATAGCAGTTTGTTTTCCTTGCTGCCAGGATGCACTGCAGTCCTCTGCCCAGCTTACTACCTACCCAAGGTCTCAAGGCTTTTCCTACAGAGCTACTCTCAGCCACTCAGATCCCAGTCTGTGTTGTTGAGGGGGGCCCTCCCTTCCCAGAGGCAGAACTTTGCATTCTTTCTGGCTGAATTTCATGAGGTTCCTGTCAACCCGTTTCTCTGGCCTGTCTAGGTCCCTCTGGGTGGCAGCTCTGCCCTTGCATTTGTTGACTGGCCCCTACAGTTTGGTGTCAGCTGCAAATTTCATGAGCAAGCAAGCAATCACCTTCTTCAGATCAATCATAAATGTACTAAATCTTCTCTTGAGCTGGTCGAAGTGCAGGAAGCAAGCAGTCTGGAGACAGAGAGAGAGAAAAGGACACAAACTCCCTCTAGAAGCTGGAAGTTGCCTCAGATGATATTTAACCCAAGAAAGATCCTTTATAGATGCTCAGGGCTGAAGGTTTAGTAGGAAAGTTTCACTCAGCCTTTCCACCATTATTTCCTATTATGGTTTTGTTGATGTCAGAGCTAAATAATCTGAAGGTTAGGATCTGAAATATCTAGTGTATTAAAACATCTCTAACATGAAAAAGAATTTGGACGAAACAGTGTTAATGCTGCAATTGTTGAGATCTGCACTGAACCATTAGGAACAACATTTAGTTAAAAATTCTGCTGTGTTGATGATTTTGGGCTATACAATTTGTTCTATATATATAATGGTGGCCGCAACTTATATTTGTTATTGCATAAGGGGCTTTATTTTTCATCAAATTGCCTAGTCTCCCCAAAAGCCTTTGTAAATTGTTAGTATCTGCACCTTCCTACTGCAAGGAGTTTCTTAGTATTACTGCATGCTGTGAGAAGAATTGCCTCCATTTCTTCATCCTAATCATCCTCCTCCTTTCATATAAAATTCCTTAACCTTTGTTTTGGAGAAACAATAAAAAATCAATCCCTCTCTGTACTGTTCATTTTAATAACATTTATCTTAACTGTCCTATCTAAACTTGGTTCTGATGCTGCTGTAAACTGTGCTGAGTGTATTTAATAGCTTTAGGTCTGCAGCTGGTTCTTGTCAGAGTGCTTGTGATTTGGACAGATACTATGAAATATTTATTTGCTTAAAAATTAAGTTTTCAGGACAATAAAAATAATTCATGAATTGGTGTAACACAGTGTATGCTTTAGTCCTAAAAAAAGGGCAAAATTAGAAATAATGAAATGTTTTGCTTATTTTATTTAGTTTTTATTTGCATACATAGTGATGTTAATCATAGGCTCCATTCTCAAACTATATGATGAGTAGTAATATGTCATAGATCACTGAAAAAAAGAAACGGTATGTCTTATTGCCTTATTTATGGTAGGTGAGTGATGATAGCTCTGTTTGGACCACAGTGTCACAGTGTTCTGGTCTTAAGATCTCCTTCTTACAGAAGTTCCTATCTGCAGATCTAGATTTCAGATTCCTATTTGAGCTGGAACAGAGATCTCCTTTAACACTGAGCCTATTGATAAACAGAATGGGTACAAAGATGGGAATACAAGCAAATCTGTCTCCTTTCTTCTCCTGGAATTTTTAAATTACGATTCAGCTCTACTAATTACCTAAGCATTTTCTCTTCCTCTGTGTAAATAATCGATTAATGTTTGACAACAAAATAGCTGACCTTAAGTATTATCTAAAAAGATTTCTAGTGATGAGTTTTCAATTTGGACTTGAGCTGAAATTTCTGCTTCTTAACTGGATAGTACAAAACCCAGGCAGGATCTCAGAAGCAAGTTGAATTCAAAGATCCTGAGGGACAGAAATTGGATTTTCAAAACTTTGTAAGAAATACTACTTTAACGGCCATTAACAGTGAATAGAGTGAATTTAAAAAAAAAAAAAAAAAGTCAGCAAAATTAAATAATGAACAAGTGTTTGATCAGTGTATTATATCAACTGCATGGATATAAATAGAATATAAATAAAGAGAAAAAATATTGCTTGACATTGGTTCCGTATGCTAGCATTTAAATGAAAATTTTAGAGATTCTACTAATGGGAGTATCATGTAAATACTAAAAATCAGAACATGAAAAGGAGCTGGTCACCTATTTCACTAGCATGAATAAAAACAAAACAGGAGGTCAGTCCCCAGCATGTACTGGTGTCTGGGGTTATTTATCCCCAAGTGCAGGACCTTGCACTTGCCCTTGTAGAACTTCATACAGAAGTGGTTTCTCACCACCCAATTCTCCAGCCGGTCCAGGAGCCTCTGGATGTCGGGGCAGCCCTCAGGGCTATCAGCTGCTCCTCGCAGTTTGGAGTCATCAGCAAACTTGCTGAGGGGGCACCCTGTCCCTTCATCCAGGTTGTTGATGAATAAATTGAACAGGATTGGACTGAGGGGGGACACCCCTAACTACAGCCTCCAACTGGACTCAGCACCACTGATCACAACCCTCTGAGCTCTGCCACCCAGCCAGTTCTCAATCCACTTCCTTGTCCACTCATCCATCCTACACCTCTGGAGCTTGCCCAGAAGGATGTTGTGAGGGATGGTGTCAAAAGCCTTGCTGAAATCGAGATAGATGACATCCATCACTCTCCCCTCATCTTTCCAGCTGGTCATCATAGAAGGCTATATCAGGTTAACCAAGTCAAGAAGGTTAGTCAAGCATGATTTCTCCTTGATGAATTCATGCTGACTATTCCTGAGCACCTTCTTGTCCTCCATGCACTTGGAGACAACAGCCAGGATGAGCTGTTCCATCACTTTTCCAGGAATTGAGGTGAGACTGACTGACCTTTAATTGTTTGGGTTCTCCTTCTTGACCTTTTAAAGATTGTCTGGACTAATGGCTGACTGAGTGTAGTTTTTTTTTTTTTTCTTCAATAGCAGCTATAGATGGTCTTTAGTGATAAAACCTAAACATTACCACTTTCTGTAAAATGTTCATTTTGTAGTTCCCCAGCATGGAGAATAGTTATGTTAAGGATGTCTCTGCATATTCCCTTTAGTGTCTGATTAGCAACTTTTTATTGCTAAATTTCTCTAACCCTTTGTTTAAGTAGTTTATATTAGATGCTTTCACAATCTCCTTGCTAGTTCTTTAAAAGAAGTACTTTTTCTCTTAGTTTCAAAAAAGATCCCCTAATTCTAGTATTTCAGGATTTAGCAAATGATAGTTTTGAATTTAGCTTGTTCACAGCTATTATAATTTTGTGAACCTTGATCATATGTCCTCGGCATTCTCCTCTTCAAATTGAAAAGTCACTGCAGTTTTAATCTCTCTTTATGAGAAGTCTGGTTCCCTGCCTATAATAACTTTAGTTTTCTATATTTTCTCCAACTCCATCAAATCCTACTTCAGGTCCAGAACTGCAGGCAATCATTAGGATCTGAGCACAATGCAGTCCTCATATATAGGCAATATTGCTTTTTTTTTTTTCCCCATGTTGTTTCCAGTAGCTTTCTTGATGATATTTTTATCTTTAGTTTTGCATAATTCTAGTCTCAAATAATTGCTTAAGAAACCAAATAAGAAAAGAAATCATGGCAACTGTGTCAAAAGAGCTCTCTACAAGATCTTAAAAAGAAACTAAGAAAGTGCAGGGAGCCAGGAGAAGAACTAAACTAAAATAAGCATTTTAGCTCAAGAATAAATGTGAATTATAACTATCTCAGTACAAAACAAAAACAAACAGAGAGAGAGAGTAGAATTTCAGCACTAAATGCACTAAATTGGATCATTTGAGGCTATTTTCAGCTAAGAATGGAAAATATGTAACCATCCACAGCATTATTCTGGAAATTGACCATTAAATCAGAAAAAAAAAAAAAAAAAAAAAAAAAAAAAAAAAAAAAAAAAAAAAAAAAAAAAAAAAAACGCCTTTAGTTGTGAGTTTGTGGTTCTGAGTCCACTGTCACTAAAGAAGTGTCTCCTAAATGTATCTGAAGTGTTACATATAAAAATCAGTTCAACAATTAGCATTTCATCTCTCTCGGCTGAACTGAGTAAAACAGAGTAGCTCCCAGCAATAGCTGACTCTCTCTTTTAAGAACTTTTTTCCAAGAAGTTTCTTTCTTCAAAGAAAGTTATGTGTATTCTTCTAGGACTGTTTTTGCAAAGTGATATGTTGAATTCTCTTTTCACTTTCAGGAGACTGTAAAGGTAATCTGAAACGTTATGAAATATTAATAACTTCTAATGGTGACAAAGCACTCCAAGGGAAGCTTTTACTGGAACAGGAGGAGTTGAATTCTGACTTGCTTGGCTCTTCAGGCTCTTGCTGCTTGGCATTTTAATGGAAGTGCTACATTTTTACAATCAGTATATTTAGAATAACTATTTACAGGGAAAGAATATAAATCCTTGAAATCTTAAATTGTTTGAGCAGAACCTCTAAACAACAGAAAGTTAGCTGATAAGCTCTTCATTTAACTTACAGTAATGCTGGAATGAGTTATTCCCAATTTTCAGTAGCAGGAGAGTAATTACTGAACAGTGTGCTGTTAATTAAACTGTGCAGACTCTCTTCATCTCAAATTAAAACAAGTAGAAGAAAGACATTTCATAATAGCTCTCCATTTTATTATTAAAACAGGTATTTTAAGTTTGTTGCTCAGAAATGCATGATTTTCAAAAGAAATTTTCCATTTTATAAGCATAAAATCAAATTACTGACTACTAAATAAATCCTGCAGGTTTCCTCCTTGAAGGAATTCTGTCAAGAAGTTAGGTATATGAACGGTGGTATGTGGTATGTCCACAATTCCTGTTAAAAGTCTTCATGGGTAGACGGTGCACTTACAGGAAGGTCTGAATCTGTTTTTTTTTTTAGTAAATATTTTAGAAAAAGAATATATGAAACGGATATACTAGAATAGCAGGTAGAACTTGATATATTACTCTGTTACTGTGGTTTTACACTGACATAATTTTTCAGATGTCAGTGAATCTACCATAGCATGAAAATATAACAATGTAGTGGAGATTTAACATCATTTCTAAATAGTACTTCCTGGTGCTCTATTCTATTTGGCTTTTGCAAATAATTCTGTGAAATAAAGTGCCTGTAAATTGTTATGTTACAGCATATTTGATAATCTTTCTAGCCATTCAGTTCACAACTTATCTTGTTTCTTCTGAAGTATTGCTTTAGTATAGCATAGAGAAAACATCTACTATAGTGTCAGATTTTTAATGTATATTATTTTGAATAAATTGTAAATTAAGATTTGCCCACTAAAAGTAAATAAACCCAAACAAGGAACCTGAAATTACATAGCAGAACACTTGCCTTCCATCTGAATGTGGAATTTCTTTCCAGAAGCTTCAAACATAGTCAAATCTCTGTAAAAATCAATACAATCTCAAAATCTATACAAATCTCTGTAAATGCTAATATTGGAATATTAGAAAGATTTTTATCCTGCTCTTACATAGAAGAAAGGTGCATACATTATGGTTATCAGCTGAAGTGACTTGAAAACAATGTGGAGGGCTACATAATGTAGTATAAATCAGATCAAGGACTGGAAAGTACTTAAAGCTTCTGAAATTCAGTTTACTCTTACTAAGAACTTAAAATCACCCTAAATCAGCCTTTTAAATTATCCTTTCATCAGGAAATTGACCTGAGGCATTAGAAAGATGCTGTAGGGAAGCACTGATTAACATAGAAGGCCCTCATAGAATCATAGAATCACAGAATGCTTAAGGTTGGAAGGGACCTCAGAGGTCATCCAGTCCAACCCCCCTGCTCACACAGGGTCACCTAGAGCACGGGGCACAAGGCTGCGTCCAAGTGCGTTTTAAAGACCTCCAAAGAAGGAGACTCCACAACCTCTCTGGGCAGCCTGTTCCAGGGCTCTGTCACCCTCACTGTCAAGAAGTGTTTTCTTAAGTTCCTGTGGAACTTTTGGTGCTTCAGTTTGTTGCCATTTCCTCTAGTCCTATCGCTGTCCACCACTGAAAACAGGCCGGCCCCCTCCTCCTCACTCTCTCCCTTGAGGTATTTATACACGCTGATCAGGTCCCCCCTCAGCCTTCTCTTCTCCAGGCTGAACAGGCCCAGCTCCCTCAGCCTTTCCTCATAGGGCAGATGTTCCAGGCCCCTGATCATCCTCGTAGCCCTGCGCTGGACTCTCTCCAGCAGCTCCACATCCCCCTTGTAAAAGTTCCTGTTTCCTCAACCGTACAGAGATGTTGTAAAGTTGTCTTCTCAGCTTATGAAAGGATGCAGTAAACAGGATGCATTTTCTTCCTTCAGTGGCCCCAAAGAAGAAATTTGTCCTGTTAAAAAAAGTATTTCCTAAACAATAATAATGAAAAGGGAATGGTTAAAGTTCAGACTCTCACTACCACTTTGCAAATAAATGTGGTAAGTGATGAAGCACAAATGCAGGGACAAAGGTTGTTCACATTCTTGCCTCATGTCCAAAATTTTCCATATCTTGAGTTATAGTGCATATACTTATGAACTATACATATAGTGCATATACCTGTAAATAATCTGTGTCACCTTGCATCGGAATCAGTATATATACATCAATGCTAATTAAAAATTTCTTAGCATTTTTCTTAAATGCTAATTAAGCAATTTCTTCCTTCTTACTATTTAACATAATTTTTTGTATTTCTCTCAAATATTTCAATTTTACTTTCAAAAATTAGCTGATATACAAGTGTAATTTTCTACTGAGAGAGTAGGAGATTAAATGACCTGATGAGACCTTTGCTTTAGAGAGCTGTAGAGTTCTTAATCAGAAACCAATTGTAAATTAATTCTATTTTCTATTTCATATTAGATAATTTTATTTTGTTAATTTTACATGTTTCTGGTATTACTTTAAAACATTTAGTTCCTTGGCATGATGTACTTAATGTTTTAATTTTATGTATAAATATATATAGTGAGAAATAGATGTGTTTATAAAAACATAAGAAAGTAAAAAATCTAATAATGCAGTTAGCCATGTAGTGCTTATAGAAGGCATGGAAGATATACCATATAATTTTATGCAATATAAATGATATTTTTCCCATGCAACCTTAATTCAACCCCTTCATGCTATTTATATTATATGACCATAAGCTGTGACTCTGATGTGTATGTCTCAATCATACATGAACCTCTTTGACTAGTGATAGTTGCTGTAGTATAATACAGCCTTCAAAGAAATTGCAGGAGTGTTATCTCAGCCGTCAGTTATTTCCCTCACCAAAAGGAATCTCAGGACCCCCATCATTTGGCATCAGTTACAGAAAAACAGTAGCACTTATGCATTCTAACACATAGGAAGAAAAGCAGTATGTGAGACTTTTGTTTGCCAAATGATGCTCTTGGGAACCATAAAATGTTGTTCATTCAGTGAAGCAGAAGTCTTGAAAGAAAGTCAAGGGTTTGTGAAATCTTTGGTAAAAGCTGTAGGAGTTCCACAACTTACTGATCACACACAAAATAACAGGATGTAGATGTTCAGCAGGCCTAGCATTCAAGTATTTGATTTGCCACTTAAACACTCTGATGTTAAAGTTTAAAATAATGTTTCTAATACCATGTCCTATTAAGAAACACAGAAATAAAAAATTAGGTATCTCCATCTGGTCCTGGAAACCATGACCTCCCACTACTGCTGTGATTCACTCCAACCTCTGTACTACAAAAAATGTCATTAAGGATGGCAATCATTCAGTGATAACTAATTCAAATCAGAAAAAAAAAAAAAGAGTTAATGTCTATTTTAGAAATGTACATGTATGTAGGAAGAGAAAAATGAAAAACGACTGTACTAGCGTTACCAGTTTGTTTTACAGTGTTCCAGTACAAGATAATTGGTTTGTTCATGGCTTAGGCAGTACAAGTTATGCTATTTAAAAACACTTTTATATATATATCTTTTTCAACTTTCCCTATTTAGTATAGCCATGATCTTCCTTATCAAAGAATGTTGTTTATGAATGCTAATACACTGTCAGGATTATGTTCTGGTTGTGGATGTTGGGGATGACAAAGCTAAATCTATGTATCCTTTTTTTTTTAAAAAAAAAAAAAAAAGTAAAGTAAATTAGCACAGGCATTTACTAATCCTTTTGTAAATACAGTTTGTACAGATATTATTTACCAATTATTTCTAGTTTACGTAGCAGAGTTATGAGTATTGTATACGTTTTTAGATTTGATTAATAAAATGTCATCCTGGCTGAATTAAATCAACATACAGCTTAGAAGAGCTTTCAATAGCAAGAGTCATTCAGATCTCCACAAATGGAGCCAGTCCTATGATGGCTTATAGCACAGTCTTCCTGATGTCAAATCCTGGAAGTGTGATCTTTATGCAGATCACCAGGAGGGCTATTCCACATTTAATGCTTATATAGCTAATGCAGTCTTGAGACATGAACTTACTATGTACAGGGATATGTCTTGTTCTAACCTTGAACAGATCGTCCTTCCACACTTTCCATTCTTGCATAATTTTGCAGAAGAAGGAAATATTGCAGGAAATATTTATGAATAAATAACTCCCAACTGACTTAAAGCAAGGGAATTAGGGAATAAGGGAATCTTATTTCACTGAGAGTAATATGTTTCAGGAGGTAGTGACTCCTTTAGTCTTGGGGATAAATTGTTAAGACTAGTTGTAGTCAATAACTGTCCTCTTTATTGGCTCATTCTGTCTGGTTACATTTGGTACTATGGGTGTAAATACCTTTCAAGGAGAAAAGGGAAACAAAAAAACTATCCAATTATGTTTATGTATTTTTTTCTGAATATTCTCCCTACTATCCATGCTCTATTAACATGAATGAAACAAGGATCACATAGTCAAGAAATCTCAGCCTCAAGGAAATTTAGGAAATTTACTCACCACAAAGGATTGTTTCACTGCTCATTTTCCATTTGGATCTGTAATTTTTTAATTTGTGACTGTCTACTGTCTAAATGATTCCTGTCTAGCCTTGTGTGCTAAGCCCTCTCTTGGGAAAAATAAATCTGTCTGGGTTGATTTGCATCCTTCCCAGTTTTTAAACCGTGAGGCTGCTAGTCAGTTATATCTAGAACATGCTTACACATTCTGACTCATGAAAACTGAGTAAATAAAAACTGACAGAAACAGAAAATGAACCTAATGGAAATCCTCAGGATAAAGAATTTAGTTCCAGTGTTTGTGCCTACTTCTTTTTACTCTAGCAGCTTTCTGATCAGCATTTCAAACAATGAATTACTTAACAGAAATATCAGTTGTAGTGGAGGCTGTAGGTGGAGAATGCAGATGCCTCACCTTGGCTCTTTTAATTACCCTTTACGTGCAATGTGATTTTTCCAGTTTTCTACCATGGAACTTGGAGTAGGTAAGCTGAAAGAATACAGCCACACTACTGTATGAATTAAAATGAAAAAAAAAAAAAATTACTGAGTGGGATTTAGAAAGTTGGCACTGATTTTTATAGTGTCACAAACACACATACACAAACACACACATACACACTCTGTAAAGATATATTGACACTGATCAAAGCCCCTCCTCTCCAGACCAGCTGTGACTTGTATTGTGATAAGCTTGGGAAATCACGGGTCAAAAATACCCATTCTTATCTCTTTAACTTTCTGTAAATCTAAAGTTAGTTTGTAGATATCTGAAGTATTATCATCAACTGGTTTCCCAACAAAAAATGTGGATGTAAAGCTGTTAATGGTTCACCTGTACTTTCTTGTTTCTTACCTAAACAAGAAAGGCTGGACAGGTATCATCCAGAGCTTTCAGGTATCCTTCCCCCATGACAATTACTTGTGCTTCCTTGCTTTTCCCTGGCATACTAGAATCAGTAAATTAAGAGCTGTGCAGATACAGTTCAGGCTTAATTTTATCTTAACTATCCTTTTGAGTTGGTTTCATCCTATGGTACTGTTTCACCTAATAAAACCTCATGAATCAGAGATGAATTCTTGAGTTCTGATGATCGGATAAAACAGCAAAATTTTGGCATTTGCCTCTTCTGCTTTTGTCACCCCTGCTGGTTTCCACTGAGCGAAAAAAAAAATGATGAAAGAGACAGAAGGGAACATACTATGTGATTCACCAAGCAAGCTGCTGCTGTTGTCTGCTTGGAAACAAGGAAATTCAGATGCTTATTTTGACTTCACATGTTGCGTATATTCAGTATGCTTGCAAACTATAATTTTTCTTCCTTTGTAAACATAAATGCATTAAGCAAGTTGTATTTGTAGAAATCCAGGACATTTTGTTCCTTTTACAAAACTTCATCAATATGCAAATTGTTTCTCAGGTAGTTCTGGCAAAAATGAAAAGCTTTAAATAAATGTCACACTGTGCATTAAATGTTCTTGGTTTGTAAAATATTGTAATAAAATTAATTTTGGTATTGTAAAGCATACAAAAATAGATATGGTAGTATTATTATTAATAATAAAGTAAAATGATTGCCGCTACACTCTGCTGAATAGAAGCACTAGGAGTATGAAATCTGAGGATTTATGAGGAACATATTTGTTTTTGATTTATAGTATTTTAGTCTCGCTATAGTCTCAAACTTCTGCAATTGTTTGACCTTATGATAAGGAACTGCTGCAGACAATGTGACAATAGGAAAAAGCTGTTTAAGTCTTGAATATAAATCATTGGCTGTGTTTTTAGCATTAATTTGAAATAAAAATACATGCAGTATTACTTAAAAATGATTTTTACCCCTGAAGCTGGTGGCAAATTAAATAGATTATATTTTTATTAATTAAAATAGTCATGTTACCTTCCCCTCTCCCCCCCTCCCCCCCCCAAAAAAAAAAAGTAGATATATTAGACACCTCCTTTAACCTTTCTATTGCTTATCACCCTGAGGAAAGGAGGATGGATAGCATCTGGAGATTCCAGGGAATTAAGCAGAATGCAACTTGGTATCTTTCATAAACTAGGCAGTCATAAGTTGACAAATACAATAATAGCATAGCTTGTTTATAGCAGGATATGTTTACTAGGTTTGTAATAATGTATTTGAATTTTCTGTAAGTTCCAATTTATTCTTATCGTTAAAATCATCCTTGTTAACACAATGGCACAGAGGTATATGATTCATATTCTCTGGAGATTTTCAAAATTGTAACAAGTCTCCTAAGAAGGAATCTTGTTATACAGGTCCTAAGATGTCCTTGTCTTCAGCAATCTTTTCAGTGACAGATGATTTCAACCTTGGGAATGTCAGTTTAAGTTAATCTTTTTCTCTACTGCAGCAGTTTCATGCTCTAGCCTAACAATATCCTTATTTAAAAGGGCTGTGGACTTATTCCTTTGGATCAAATATTTTGAGTCTGAACCTTTATGGAGCCATGAGGAAGCTAGCTTCCAACAGGAGACAGAATGGCATGCCCTCTTGGTACTGTGCAAAGCTGAGTCAGAATTTTCTCCTGAAATGACTTGTCATTTTAAAGAGTTGCCTTGCTGAAGTCAGACTTCAAAGACTTCTTTAGAAATTCTGTTTTGACTAAACTTTAATAAAAGCCATGTGGGATTTCAGAAGCATTCTCGTTTACATTTGATAACCTGCTGGGAATTTTAAGGTAGCTCAATCTGAGGTTCAACACCTTTCTTTGCTTCTCCTGGATGATCCTGGGACCTTCAGGGCTTCCACTATTAAACTGATTGGATGGCCAGGTGCAGAGAGTGGTGGTGAATAGAGCTAAATCAGGCTGGTGACAAGCTGGTCACAAGTAATGTTCCCCAGGGGTCAGTGTTGGGGATATCAATATTTTTGTTGATAACGTGGATGAGGAGATTGAGTGCACCCTCTGCAAATTTGCAGATGACGGTAAGCTGGAGGAAAAGTAGATCTGCCTGAGGGTAGGAAGGCTCTGCAGAGGAATCTGAACAGGCTGGATCGATGGGTAGAGACTAGTTGCACGAAGCTCAACAAGGCCAAGTGCCAGCTCCTGCACTTTGATCAAAACAATCCCAGCAGCGCTACAGGCCCGGGGCAGAGTGGCTGGAGGATTGTGTGGCAGAAAAGGATCTGTGTTGATCAACAGCCAGCTGAACATGAGGCAGCAGTGTGCCCTGGCTGGTATGAGGAACAGTGGTAGCCAGCAGGATCAGGGAAGGGATTGTCCCCCTGTACTTAGTGCTGAGTAGGCTGCACCTCGAGTACTGTTTTCAGCGTTGGGACCCTCATTACAAGAAGGACATGGGGGTGCTGGGGTGCTGGAGCGTGTCCAGAAGACAGCGAAGCTGGTACAGGGGCTGGAGCACAGACTTTATGAGGGGTGGCTGAGGGAGATGAGTTATTTAGTCTGGAGACGAGGAGGTTCAGGGGGGACCTGATCGCTCTCTACAACTACCTGAAAGGAGGTTGCAGTGAGACAAGAGACAATCTCTTCACTACAATAACTACTGATAGGACAAGAGTAAATGGACTCAAGTTGTGCCACGGAGGTTCAGATTAGATATTAGGAAGAATTTCTGCATGGAAAGAGCACTGCAGCCTTGGAACAGAATGCTTAAGGCAGTGGTGGAGTCACCGTCTCTGGCAGTGCTCCAGAAGTGTATAGAAGAGGTGCTTAGGGATGTGGGTTAGTGGGCAGGGTGGTGAGTGGCTTATAATTGGACTTGGAAGGTATTTTTGAACCACAGTGATTCTATGATTATATGATCATGTAGGGTCTAGACTTCACAGTAACATGAATGCCACTGAATGTGGGATGATAAAATCACCCGTCTGTCTCCAATTTATAAAGTTAATGGAAGCCATGTTAGATTATGCCATCAGAGATCTAAATTTAAGTATTTAATTCCAATGTAAATTCATAGAGGAACAATATCTTGCAAAATATTGGTTTGTAAGAGATTATGTGTGTTTAAGGCAACATTTATGCAAAGAACCTGTTCTCACAAAATCTTGTCACCTCTGTTACAGAAAATAGGAATAAGAACATGGGTAATTGCTATAATTTATGTATAAATTTGAACACATGTTTCTCAGGATAAAACACAGAAAAGAACTAAGTGAGATGAACTGAATTATAAAGCTACATCTTTTCAGACTGATCATAATTTATCTATGATTTTCTACTTTTTAGATCAATTTGAAAGCAAAATGAAACAAGTCATGGATATTCTTCATCTTGACATTTATCCAGACTCCTATGCTACAGATCTAATCTTACCTGTCAGGTAATTTTTGGTTGAAGAGACTTTGACTATAATTTTGCTAACAATCTTTATTTAGAATGCAACAATAAACATAGTATTTTCATTTTTGTCTGTGTTGGAGACCTAGTAGTCCTTGTGTATTAGAGGGTTTGTGAATCCATGTTAGAGCAGTATGCATGGTGTTCTAATGCATTTTACGCGTGAAGAAGTTAGAAGTGCAAAGGAAGAATACTGGAGTGAGAATGAGTCTGGTTTAATGAACACTATTACATTCCTCTGTTGTCCTTCATGAGATTCTTCAATCTGTCGGATCATTAGCATATGTTTTATTCTGAAGTCTTCTACTTTAGCCCAGTAAAAATTTGACACTGAGAGAGAAGATTTCACTGTTGCCAAGAGGGCTGGAAGATGGGAGGAGTACAGATGGAAGGGGAAGCAATGGAGGATTTAAATGTAATAGTGCCAATTCAGTCATTATACGTAAAAAGGGATATAAAACTTACCTATTTGTTTGCAGTTAATCTGTGATGGTAGAAATACACTGTGGAAAGAATGTGAAGACTAGTCCAATTAGTACTTTTCTCAATTCTTTTAAAATCATTTCTAAAAGAAGATCTCAAATCACAAATAACTTTCCACTACTTCATAAACAATTGAAAACCTGGAGAAAGGAATAGGACTGCTACATACAAAATTTCAGTAGTTCTGTTGATCTTTAAAAACACTGATGCTCTTGTAGGATAGAAGGATCATTGAGGTAGGGCTGATAAACTGATTGTGAAGCTTTTTACAACTTCTTTTGGAAAAGAAAAGAAAAAAGAAAAGAGAAGAGAAGAGAAGAGAAGAGAAGAGAAGAGAAGAGAAGAGAAGAGAAGAGAAGAGAAGAGAAGAGAAGAGAAGAGAAGAGAAGAGAAAAGGCAGCTGACAGAAGCCTAGATTATTTCCAGGGATTATACTTGAATATTGTTTTTTTTCCTCACTTGTGTTTTAGCTGGTGCTTCAAAGCTTCAAAGCTTCAAAAGCTTCAAAACTACCAAAAAGCTTCATACAGAAGCTAATTTAATGCTACTTTTTTTTTATGAAAAACTCATGAGTGATTTCACAGATTATAAGTGACTCTTACAAGCCCATTTAAAATGTGTTAAAATATTAAGAAAATTAATAGTGAATTGTGGAAAAAAAATGCTCTGTCTGGATTTCTGCCTGCTGTCTGCTGTATAGAGTATTTTTTGCATGTCTAGTATACTGAGAAGTAATGGGATATTTACTTCTCTGGCATGACCTTCCTTGAAATATTAGGCACATCAGTCACAAGTGCCAGAATGAAACCAAACCATGACTGGCTAAAAGACTTTGCTCCAAGCAGCAAAAATAAATCTGTGACTTCAAGGAAGGTCATGCCATGCTTGATTTATACGTTATACTATGAGATAACACTGGTCAAATTGGTGATGGAGAGGGCGAGGGAGGCATTATTTGCTAGTGGTCCCTGTTTTATTTTGTAATCCCACAAAGCTACTACATTTTATCTTGTTTACTATCCTATATTGAGAACCTTTATGATCCCAGAAAGAGAAGAAAAAAAATCAGATAGCTGAATTAACAAAATCAAAATCAGTAAGAGGATATATGTGAAAATAAAGTGTAGCATTTGATTTTGAATTGATTACTCTATCATGATTATCACAAGGCTCCTACAAGCAATAAATATTTTAAAGAGCCCTGAACTGAGAAGAGACAGGTGGTTCTTCTTAACTATTTAGGATCAAATTCCTGTCTGACTAAGCTACAGTAAATATACCATTAGGAGTAAACTTCTAAGAGAAGAGGAAAAAAATGTAGTAGGAGTAAAAGGTAGGAAGGTTAACATCAGTAAAACATTCTATGCTACTCTTGGGCTCCCAATAATACA